>CM034151.1:454700080-454733762 GCA_019776745.2 Taxus chinensis | reverse complement strand
GGAAAGCATTGCAGGGTTTTAGAAGCCTGGGAGCGCTAGGGAGATAGTTCTATCACAAATTGGGAATCAGCTGTGTATAGTACTTCAGAGCAATTGGGAGAAAAGGGAGACAACTTGGCTCTTTTGAGCAGCTGAGCTGACAAACAATCAAGGAGAGGCTCCCAATGGAGCCGCTGGACCGATTTTCAAACTTCAGATTTCAAAGACTTGGGGAGAGAATTCTAGTGGCAAGGTCAGGCCAATAGCAGAAGGTGCTTCTCTCTACTATCTCAAAGCTCTAAATTCTGATTATTTCTATGTGTTGATCAGTCATGGGAGGGCAAACATCCCTATGGCTTATAGCTTGCCATAGGGCTGAAAATTGTTTGATCCAAGCTAGCAAACTTGCCCCTAGACCTCCCATGCCACTTGTTTCCAAGTTTAGAGGTCCAAACACCAATCAAAGCACCTAATTTGGCTCCTTCTCCCACAGCTCATAGAAATTAGAGTTCAAAGGAAGTTCCACTTCATCTCCAAGGCCCCAAATGGAAGTTCAAGAAGTCATTGAAGTAATTGCAAAAACCTAGGTAAATGAGTTGGTTACTATCAAGAGGCAACAGCCCAAGGTTTTTTAGAACTTATTATCAAACCCAAAAAGCTCAGCCTAACAGGTAGCCATACCAACCAAAAAGGCCCTCCTAATCAGCTGCAAATATAAAAACTCAAACAAGGCCTCCTGCCAATAGACCATTCATCCTTAATCCAAATGCCATATCTACTCTAAGGCATTGGTGCCAACACAAAACAACATTCCCAGGAGTATGATTGGTGGTTTTCCATGTATGAGCATCATAACCAATCCATGTGCTTCAATGGTGCTTTGAATCAAGCAGTAATGGTGACAACCAATGATGTGGGAGGGTGAGGGGTAGTCAAAGGGGGAAGGTCAACAGGAACAACAGCAACATTCCAATAGCAAATCAGCCCCAAAATGACACCACGTTGTAAATTGGCAAGCAGAGGATTTTTGCGCATGGAATCAGGCAGTTCTTAAGGTGTTACAGCAAAGACAAGGCAAAAAGGAGGGGAATTTAGGTGACGACACAGCATTTCTCCCTAACCAATCCACGACCTTCCATGGTTCACAAATGGTTGGCAAGCAAAGTCAATTTCAATGCACAAGGGCAGCCAAGAAACAGTCCTAGGCATCAGATACCAGTTTTTTACTTACCACGTTGCAAGGAGTGAAATCAGGCCAAGGGGCTAGCAAAGGGATACTTCATCTCCATTCTGTATCATGATCAGATGAGAAGACAAACGTTAAATATATCAATGTGGGAATCCCTATCCATCCCAGGCCAAAATAGATCTGCTGCAAAGCTACCATGAAGGACATGGCCAAACTTCGATCAGCAAATGCAAGACAAAGTGCTTACAATGTTGCTCAGCTAGGGAAATCATGGAGGGACAGCAGGTAAAAATGTTGAACCCCTCCTTTCGATGTTTCATTGATCATGGATATCAGCTAGTGCACAATTGCCATGATTGATCCGGGGGCAAGTAGCTCAGTATGCCTAAACAAATAGCTGATCAACAGGGACTCCAGTATGAAACCAATATCCAAAGGGGGGTTAGTACAGCTAGATGGGACAACAGTGTGCCAATAGTGAGTGATTAAAACTTGGAGTCTACCTTGCATGCATGTACAAATGTTGATTGTTTACAAAGTATCAATAATAGACCGTTCCACCACTATTTGCCCTTATTGTCAAGGGACTTCACAGGCCAGGATTGGAGGAATGTGTCTAATGATGGGTCACACATGTTGTTGAACGAGGTATGGACAAAGCCAAATCAGGTAAGAACCATTGTAAACGTCCAATTGAGGTCTACACTCAAGTCTGATTAATGCAAGTGCTCAGCATTTGATCAAGAAGATTCACCCAAGCTCTGATAAAGATGACACTAGGTGGTTGAAGCATCCCAGATCTAACTCCTTAATGAATGGGAAAACAAGATACATGCTTTTATCCTTATCAAGAAGAGAACAGCTCCTAGGCCAACTAGATACCAGTTTTTGTACTACCCACGTGCCAGGAGTGAATATGCAGGCCCAGGGCTAGCACAGGGATCTTCAAGCGCCAGGCAGGAGCAGACGGAGCAGAGGAAGAAACAAACGGGAAGAGAGCAAGGGGGAAGCCCGATCCAGCCCAGGCCAAAGAGGCGGCGGCAAGCGACCAGGAAAAAAATAAAAAGAACAAAACAAAAAAACAAAACAAAAAAAAAACTTTGAACAAAAAAAAACCCCCCCCCCCCCCCCCCCACAATGGACTGGCCAACTCGAATCAGCAACTGCAAGACAAAGTATTACAAAGTGCCTCGCTTGAGGGAAATCATGGATGGACAGCAAGGTAAAATGTTGAAACCCCCTCCTTTCTATGTCTGTCAGTGATCATTGGATATCAGCTAGTGCACAATTATGATAGGACTCCGGGCAAGTAGCTCAGAATGCTAAACAAATAGCTGATCAATAGGGCCTCAAGTATGAAATCATATCCAAAGGGGGTAGTACAGCAGATGGGGACACACAGTAGCAAATAGTTGGAGTGATTAAAAACTTGAGTCTTACCTTGCACTGCATGTACAAATGTGTTGCTTTACAAGATAGTATCAATAATAGACCTGCCACCAATATTTCCCTGTATTGTCAAGGGACTCACAGCCAGGATTGGAGGATATTTGTCTACTGATGGTCACACATGTTGTTTAGAACGGGTATGGAACCAAAGCCCCAATCAGTAAGAAACCTATTGTAATACTTCCAATATTGAGTCTTTACACTCCAAGTCTGATTATGCCAATTGCTCAGCATTGAATCAAGAGCTCACCAAGCTCTGATAAAGCTGACCACTAAGGTTGGAAGCATCCCAGCACTAACTCGTAATGACTGGGCTCAGAAAACAAGATACTGCTTTAATCCTTATCAAGAAGTAGAAGAATCTGAGCTAGGGGTCTATTGTATACACGAAGAAAATCAACCTATTCCTAGCATCACCAAGCAAAACCACAAGGATGACAATGAGGTATGGAAGCTATTTTTTGACGGATCAAGGAGTAGACAAGGTGCAGGAGGTGGAGCCGTGCTTATTTCACCTCGAGGAGTAAATTACTATTCAGCTTTTAGATTTCATTTTGCATGCTCCAATAACACTGCTGAATATGAAGCCTTGGTGTAAGGGATGCATTGGGAAATCAAGAAGAAAATAAAGAACTTGCAAGTCTTTGGGGACAGTGAATTGATTGTAAATCAGGTTAGGGGACAACATGCTACCAAGAATGATCTACTCAAGTGCTACAAGAACATGGTGTGGGACCTCATGGAAGATTTTGAGGGTTTTGGCATCAAATCCATTCCTAGGAAAGAGAATCAAGTTGCTGAGAGGCTTGCAGCAGTAGGGGCAGCCTTCGACATTTTGGAAAGTATTCAACAAGACAAGGTACAGCCAAACATCCACATGATTGTGAGGCCTTCAGTGCCGGATAACAATGTCAGTTGGTAAGTGTTTGAAAATGACTAGCAAATCATCCATTTCTTGCAAGAAGAAGCTGAGTTCTCAGCCAAGAATCAAGAAAAATTGGAACGGCAGTATGGTGACCAAGTGGTACAGCTGAGAACTAACAAGCTGCCCAAGGGACTTATCACTTTGGAGTCCATTTTTAATCCCAATGATCGGTTTAGAAAGGAGAAAGCAAACATTCAAGTCAAGAGAGAGGATTCAGTATCCATCTTGGTAGAAGAGAACAAACCATTACAAATTGGAAGGATGACAACTGAACAAGAAAGGAATGAGTTCATATAGTTGTGCCAAGAGTTCCCTGATGTTTTTTCTTGGAGCTATGAAGAGTTGAAAGGTTTCAATCCCAACTTAGCTCAGCATACCATTGAATTGGATCCGAATACTAAGCCTGTCAGGTAGAAACAAAGACTAGTCAACCCACACATGGAGCCTCTCATGAGAAAATAATTGGACAAGTTGATTGAGTCAAGAATCATATTCCCAATCAAGAATTCTAGTTGGGTTTCCAACTTAGTTCCAGTCAGAAAGAAGAGTGGAGAGATCAGATTGTGTGTTGACTTCAGAGACTTGAATAGAGCCTCTCTCAAGGACCATTACCCACTCCCTTCCATGGAGTAAATATTGCAGGTTGTAGCTGGCTCTGAGAGGTTTTCACTACTTGATGGCTACTAAGGATACAATCAGATTATGGTGAAGGAGGAAGACCTGTTCAAGATGGCCTTCACTACAAAATGGGGCATGTATGCTTACAAGAAGATGCCATTTGGCCTATCAAATGCTGGAGCCACTTTCCAAAGGGCAATGGATATGGCATTCAAGGGGTTGATCAATAAAATAGTTCTGATATATCTTGATGACATCATTTTAGTCTCCAAAAATGTAGTGGATCACCTCTTTCATCTGAGGCAGGTATTTCAGAGGTGTAGAAGATTTGGGGTATCATTGAATCCCAAAAAAATCATATTCCTAGCCCATGAAGAACATCTTCTAGGCCATATTATTTCAAAAGAGGGATTGATGATTGACCCAGAAAGAATTGAAGCAATTCGAGCATTGCCATTGCCAAGTCATAAGAAGGATCTTCAAAGCTTCTTAGGAAGGATCAATTTTGTCCGCAGGTTTGTTCCAAAATTTACAGCTCCGTAAAGCCAATAACATTGATGTTGAACGAGAGCATGGAATTTAAGTGGACATCTGAAGGCAAGGCAAGTTTTGAGGCAATATCTCAAGCTCCAACTCTCATCAATCCAAACTTCTCCAAGGATTTCATGTTATACACCTTTGGTGGTGGAGACACAATTTCTGTAATCCTAGCACAACAAAACAAAGAAGGATTAGAACAACCGGTTGCTTTCTTCAGTCAAGGCTTGGAGGAATACGAAATTAGGTACTCTTTCATTGAAAAGCATGTACTTGTAGTGATCAGGAGTTTAAAGAAATTCAAGCACCTAGTCTCAAACAACAAGATCCAATTACTGGTCTCTCATACGGGAGTCAAGGACTTCCTTCTAAACAAGGATCTGAATGAGAAACGTGCAGGATGGATAACCCATGTCATGGAATATGACATCGAGATTAAGGTCACCAAACTAGTACGTGGGAAGGGACTATGTGAATAACTAGCCTTGAGTCAGCAAGTTGAAGTAGGTAATGGAAAAGAGGCTGTCTTGGTACTACAGGATGGTCAAGAACAGGAAAATGATGATGTGCCCACTCCCTGTTGGACTCAGAATATGATACACTTCCTACAGACAGGCCTATGCCCTCCAAAAATGAGCAAAGCGAAGAGGAGATACTTTAGATTACAAGCCATCACATACGTGTTTGTTGATGGTGTTTTGTTTAAGAAAGACATCAATGGAGTTCTACTGAGGTGCATTGGGACAGGTCAAATTGAGAGGGTGTTGCGAGATTTTCATAATGGAGATTCCAGAGGACATTTCACCCCACAAGTAATAGCTCGAAAAATAATGAAGGCAGGAGCAAGGACCTTCCAGGAGGGGGACCTAGTTCTGAAATGGGATGTAGATCGGGTGAAACCTGGAAGGCATTCCAAGTTTGATGCCATTTGGAGCAGCCCCTACATGGTCATGAGATGTAGAAGTGGTAATGCCTTCCAATTTTCTACATTGGATGGAGAAGAACTCCCGATTCCAGTTAACGGAATCTATCTTAAACATTGCTACTAAAAAGGAAAAGGTTTACCCTTGTAAATATTAGCCTAGATTTCAGTTCCTCTAAGTGCGTATGCACATTGTCTTGTTGTAGTTAGGTTTCTTTTTCCCTAAGTGCTTTGGCACAGGTTTTGTCACTCTCAGGTTGAATTTCTATAGTTCAGAGTGCTCTCGAAGAATGAGTTGCAGTATTAGGATCAGGATCAGAGATCAAGTTGGCTTCAGGTTATTACTCCATGCCCAATGGATTGCTTCAAGCTACTGATCATTCATCTAGCATGAAGATAACCCTGCTGAGTCACCAAAACTATTATCAAAAATTCACCCCCCTAAGGTAATTTTGATAACATGCATCAGATTGTTAGTCCCGAGCAAGTAGA
This sequence comes from Taxus chinensis, assembly GCA_019776745.2. Lineage (NCBI taxonomy): Eukaryota > Viridiplantae > Streptophyta > Pinopsida > Cupressales > Taxaceae > Taxus > Taxus chinensis. The sequence continues at coordinate 454,727,651 of CM034151.1, read as the reverse complement.
TTGATTCAAGGCCTAAAATAATGTTTTTGGGGTCCCTCGGCTTCTCTCTAACTCTCCCATACAAGAAGGGGTCCCAATAGGTTGAGAAAATGGAAGAAATGCAAAAAAATAAGATTGCAGGACTGTTTTAAAGCATTTCAGGTCTGAAGGGCTCGGGTCGTACCAGTTCGGGTTGAACTTAGATTTGTCGTACCAAGCTTGGGGCCGAAAAAACAAGAAAAACTACTAAGTCCCAGTCTAGGCGGTCTGTGGGATAGTTGGGACGTTAGGGCATGAATTGGATGAAAAGCTGCCAGGTGGTCTGCGTAGCATCTGGGATAGTTGGGACATCGGGACGCGCGGGTCATGAAAAGCCAAACCAGCTAAAAAAATGAAGAAAATTGTCTGTCTTGTTTTGCTCAGTCAGGGACATCCAGGCCAAAAGTACGCAAAGGACGTGGATCGGCCGGTTTGGTGCAAGTCAGTCCAAATTGGGAGGTTCAGAGATATTTTTTTGAGACGATTTGGGATAGCTGGGCCAAAGGGACGCGAGGGATGCAAAGAGCTGAAAGAGCCACCAATGAATCAGAACGCGCCACGTGTCAGAAGGAAGAAATGCGCTCCTCAGGCCCGAACCAATAAAACAGTGCCACGTGTCCAAGTTTAAAGGCCTGAAAGGAATTTTTAGAGAATGAACCCGTGGATGAATCAGAGTCTGACACGTGTCATCCAAGTGGCAGAGCATGGGAAAAACTCAAATATTTTCCCGCCGATCCGTTTGGGCCTGTTTTTTTCCCTAAATCTTCAAATCGCCATATCTTTCGATCCAGAGCTCAGATTTTCACGTTCTTTATATCAATGGAAAGATGGAGAAATTATATACATGATTCTAGGGTCAATTTTGAATTTTGGTTCAGTTTGGAAAGAGAAAATTGAGAAAAACCTTTGGCACGTAATAATAGACAGAAGTGACGTTCAACAACCAACTTTAATACAATAGATAGTTTGCCATTTCTGCTAGACAGTCCACCATTTTGCTAGGATTCACCGCTTCTACCATAATGAGATGAGTTAAATGTAACCTAGAAGTGGTTGGGGTAGATCTGGATTTCCTCTCTCTTCCCTCTCTCATTCTTCCTATAAATTGTAAGGAAGGGCTTCTTTCTAAAGGTTGAACATTCCTGTTTTGCCCCTCCCTTCTTCTCTTTGGCAGGTGAATTTGTGGAGTTCGAACCTCCCATTTGAAACTGTAATGCGACTCTACCTCTTGGCATTTTGTAGTGTATTGTATCAATCTTGGAGCAAGTAATGCATGTCTGTGGATGATCTCAACCCTCTCCTGTGTTCATTTGCATCCTCCTGGTCTTCACTGCAAATTTTGTTATCTGTGCATGATCTTGCATCACATTTGAATGGTTTGTGTTTATTGGCAAGATAGGTGTTCTTCATTCCTCGGTGCATCACCTCTGTTAGCTTAGGTTTATTTTTATGCATCTTCTTACCCTGTCCCCTTGGCAAGATTAAATTAGGTTTTGAGTAAAATCTCTACATTTTTCGTGTGCATCTGAACAGAGGAATAGGAACTAGCCTTCTCTGGAGATTCCTTTCTCATTTTGAAAGTCCCACACTTGGAGAAAGGATTCAATGTTATGCAATCTCACTAGATGCTAGTATGATCAACCTAGAAATCTGATCAACATCCAGGGGTGCTGTGATTTTGCATCAACATGATCTACAACTATTCCATCTTTACTTATGACATTCCCTATGTTGGTACCAAAATTGATTCTCCCTTTGAAGGTGAGTGTACGTACCCAAAATTGTAAGGGTACTGCGCTGCAAGAATGATGTTACACATGCCCCAATGATGATAAAAGTCTCCTCGCAAGGTGTTCGGGATCCAGAAAATATCTCCAAGTGTACGTTAACATCCCGCATGCCCCGCTTAGCCTTTGTGTGCTTATTTTTTTCTCTTTTCCCCTCTTTTCCTTTGCATTTTTGTCTTCAGTTATTAAACCGCCACCCAGGCAGGGCAGCGGTCTTGTGATCGCCACCCAGGCAGGGTGGTGGTCCTATAACCGCCCACCTGCTCAGGGTGGAAATCCTTCACGTGTTCTCCAACACATTTATTTGAACACAACTTACATGAATTTTCAAACTTTTACCAGCTTTCTCACCTGCTTTGGCTAGTATTTATGTTTTATGTTCCCTGGAATAGTGTTTCTTCATTGTTTAATGGTAAAAGAGTCCTAGTTGGAGTTACCTTTGGGTGAATGGGAATTCTATAAATATCTGGTTTGGTTACAAGAAAATTGCCCCTCATCCTCTCATTTCAATAGTTTAGTCTTTCAGTTCTTGCTTAGGAATTCAATATTTTTCATTTGTTACATGCATAATTAGTCTTATTTTGCTGTTTAGAAGCCACATGATCTTGTTGTTCTAATGTTATTATTGTTTCATACAATCAATTGAGGTAGGATAGTTTCATTTTTAGTCTGAAGCCATTAGAGTTTCAGGTTTTGTTCGTTAAGAAGAATAGTTTCATGTTCTGGATGTTTTGTGTTGTATGACTCATAATAAATCCCGCTAGGAATTGCATAAGCCAAGCTCTATTCTCTTGCGCTATCCCTCTCCTACTTGCATTGTATTCAGTCTACATCCAAAGCTACCATTATTCCAATACCTACTTCTATTGATGCTAGCATTACATGCTTTTTTGGATTCACGTGAGCATGAAGGAATGAGGATACCACACTGAGGGGACAAAGCCACATAGAATCAGATTTGCCACTGTTTTGCAAAATCCAGGTTCAAGATTTCAAATTTCTAGTTAAAATATACTAAATAGAGTAGTGAATTACTTCATTTTGGTTACGTTCATTTTTGATATTGCTAGGGAAGCCGTGGGGATTGATAGTTTCTGAGAAACTATGATTCGTTCCTCACTTCTGAGGTAGTGTCGAAAATCTTTCAATTAAATTAGATCATTTATTTAGTTATTTAGAATAGATTTACAACTACACAGACAAGTAGCTATACTTGGCTACCTTGTTTGTTTTTAATTTTGTTTTTAGGTTAGTTGTCATTTTCTATATATATTAAATAGTTGTTATCTTAATTCTATTAAATATTCTATCAAAAATAAAAAAACAAAGAATTTATATATGCTGTGGATATACTTTGCATAATTAGTTTACTTTGCTTTAGTTAGATTTATATTATTTCTTTTATATGACAATCATGGGACCTAGGAAGCCCAGAGAATACGTATTCAAGCCAATCTTGCATCAACCCAATCTTGTTGAAGCACTAACCAACATAGATCAAAATCTCATACTTCAAGTCTTCTAAACAATAACAGACATACAAGAAGTTAGTACGCAACTGAGAGGATTAAACATAGAAGATGACAAAGTGCATACATTTTGGTCAAACCAGCCAAACTACAGATTGCCTTAATAGATATCCGCATGACTGTAGAAGGGCGTGAAAGAGAGAAAAAATTTAGTAGTGATCCTTTGGTCCCACAACCAGATGCAGGAGACATCCTCATGACATAGACACTAGCTTAAGAATTGAAGTTGCCAGAATGCTATAAAGTACTCTGAGAAGATTGTGTAACTTTTAGTTCTAAACATAGAGGCCAAAAAGGCATGTGACTACTGAATATTAGGGATTAGGGATTTATTCTACACATGACCATAGGAGGTCCACAATAACCACAAACTTACGGTTGTGATCCAAAGGTCCCACAACCCAACGAGCTTGCAAATCAATCCAACGTTGATGTTGGTTTGTGAACATTAGTGTTTAGATCATCTCCACTCCCACTAGACATTATCACAAAACTATCATTATTAAACATAGTAGTTAATCAAGCTAAAGGTTTCTAGACTAGACTAGAGAATCATCATAGAGCACCAAAAGGTCCATTACACATTTAGCCATCCATTTTCACGACCTTTTTCGGGAGACATATACGAAGCACCCACATGCTATCTTCCACATTTTCCACAACCCATAGATTAGATAATGGTAGATCTTGATATTGATTGGAGCCTTCGAGAAGCTATCCTCACCGAATGATCTATCACACTAGTTTAGGTTAGGAGGCCTTCTTTGCTTTAGATTCACAGATCTCGCCATTGCATGTTGAAGACATAATATTACCTAACTAGCTTATCTACATCTCATGTATATTTCCAAACCACCGGTTGTGTCAGCATGACCTCAAGAGGTCAGGTATGGGGAAATTCACTTGCCAATTATCATTCTCACATGTCACTTTTCTGTCATACAAAATTGGTGAACCCAACGTGAAACAAACTAGTTTTCCTCTTTCTATTCTTTCATCCACCTTTGCTCTTTCCCATTATTCTATGGGTATTCATATACCCCCTGAATATGTCAGGATTTGATGCATATGGAAAACCTCTCCTAGGTCTTGAAGCATACTATGATCAACTGATAGACAACCATCACCCTCATTCTTAGCATGGGGTGACAACTATTCAACTAACCAGTTTTCAACACAAACTCCACCTCAAAGGACTAGATATAGTTATTCTTTCCAAATAGAGGAGTTGGATCAGCTCACTCAAACACAACAACCAGAGCCTTCAGGCTCGAACAAACATGATGCTCACTGGAGAATCTGGTTCATCTCCTTAGGTGTTCTTAGACCATAAATCATTAGACAATTAGATCCATATCTGTTTTAGATGATGAATACTTAGCACGTATGTTAGGATTGAAAACACTCTCAAAGTACGTACCCACCCATAGGAGGTTTTCAAATACAACCTAAGGTCTCATTCCAAGAAACACACTCATCTCTCCACCTATAGGAAATTCCCTCAGTGAAACTTGGCAGGGCACCAATCAATTCATAGTTGGGTAAGCATATGCCTATATAACCTCAACAAACACCACTAAGGAAAAATACCATATCTTCACCAAACGAGGTTTCATCTCAGCCTTAGTTGAGAAAGTTAGAGGGTTGGGAACTGCTCAAGAAAGTCAAAATTTACAATTCATTGCAGGCAGGAATTCCAATCCTCCACATCATCCTAGCCAAGTAGACCTCCTCCTCTAGGAACAGGAACGTTGGGCATTGCCTCCTCAGTATTCACAACAAATTCCAACTAGAACCACATTTTCTAATGCCACTCTGATGGAAAATATTGATACCTCCCAGTTAGTACAAAATAATCCATTCCTGGGAAATACTCCTCCATACTTAACATGTATTCCAATCACCACAAGGAGATATGTTCTCTTCTCCTAACATAGTCACTCAACCATAGGGATTCCCTTATGCCCCTGTAAATACATATGCTACACCACATAAACAACCCATTCCACCTCCCCCCCTCAGCAAGTACCATCAACGGTCGAAACCTATATGATAGGAACTTATTTATAATATTTGAAAGAACCTTTGGACTTCACTATACGAAGTGTCATGCTTCCAAGACCTCTCCCCGATCTACCTAAATACAAAGGAGAGGGAGACCCGAATGCACATATTAAGGCCTATGCCATAGCCATTCAAGAACTGCTCCCCTTGGGATGGAGTTGTTGCTAAAATATTCCCCAAAACTTAGAGGGTATTGCCCTCGATTGGTATTATAGAATACCTGAAGCCTCAATACATTCATTTAAACAACTCATTTCGAGTCATCAAGGCGTTCGACATGAACAAATTGTTGAGAACAAGAATCAGGGAATTCTTGCATATTAAACAAGAACATATGAATCTATTGCTCATTTCATCCAAAGATGGCATACCGTCCTCTGTTCTTCAGCAAGCGCTCCAAACATGGACCAGATGGAACTATGTGATTATTCCTTCATTCTCTCGATAGAGAGATAAAGGATGAAGTCTAGAAGTTCCACTAAGAACTTATGATGAGGTGCTCGAGAGTGCTCTCCGAATAGATCAAGCTGTAATAGATAGTGGTCGTAAGGCATATAGAACAAATGGGAGGTTTATATCCCCAACCAAATGTACAACGTACTACTACCACAATACCAATCAAGGACCTAAAATCCTAACAAGAAATGGAGTGATAACAGATGAGTTAATGACAAAACTAAAAAGGCAAAATGTTATAAATGCTCAACATTCATTAACGATCAGCGAAACAAAAACTACCCCAACGGATCAACGTGGTGGATTTTAATCGTCCATAAACAAAAACAATAAAAACAGGCTGATCCAAAAACACATGGTCCAAAGTCAAAACTCAACTGGATATCAAAACCAAAGGCAACAAACGCAAAACTTTCATCCTAATAGTCAATGGTTATCCAATTTTTGGACAACAAACACGTGCCAAACCAACAACCTAGGATTTATAATACCAATCATATTGGCTTTCAATAAAAGTCGGAGGGCATGCATAGGATTGTGCGTTTACAATAAATTCATGAAGGTTTCCAGAAGAGAAAAGGACAAATCTGTATGACATGTCTTAACAGATTATGTGGACACCGATGCCAAATAATTTACAGGGGCAATTTCCCTCAAAACAATCAAAACACACCTCTTAAGATCTCACTGATACACTTCAAATCAAATAACAATCAATAAAAAATTTTTTTTTTTTTTAAATACAAATGAGGATGAACCAAAAGGTGTAATGACAAGAAATAATGATCATGAAGCTCAACTTCACTAAATCCAACCTATCACACAGCCTTAGGAAGTTAGCCACGAACCAGGATAGTTGTCTAGTGGAGTTAGATCCTAGGCTGACAGTAGGAAGTAATAACAAGAACACGAGAAATTCTTCTAACCAAATCCAGTATCCATAGAGCCAGAGAACCTTCAAAAAATGTTGGGAAACCCATGGGTGCGTATGAGTTAATTCAAGGGCTTAACAAAGACCTTCTCTCACATCCCTTTTGGACTCTTGTTTGAAGAACTCTCCTGCCCCGGGGGTGATCATTTAGAATCACTAGGGCCTAGGTCATTTAATTAACATCACTCCACCTCTCACAAAACAAGTAAACCATATGACTTTGATACCCCACCCCCATGGAAGCCAGTAGGGATACCGATTTATATTCAAATAAGAAAAAATGCCATTAGATGTGAAGATTACACGCTAAGGTGATCTGGCCTTGCATTTACAAGTAGGGTTTACAATAATTCGTAAATGCACAATGGTGGATGCTGGGGCAGCAGTTAATATGATCCCCTTCTTTTCCTTCAAAAGCTAGGATAGGAGAAACAAAACTGTTCCACACAAGAAATATGGTTAAGAGGTTATGCGCTTAAGTTATCAATGGGAAATAATAAATGGTACCTTAGGACCAAAGACACTCCTACCGATTTTTATATCATAAGACAAGAAAAACCAACTTAAGAGATCTCAGTGACATGATACAAATGAACGCAATCCCTTCTACGTTATTCCAAGAAAAAGATTTCTACAACCTAGGAAAGATATTAGTTAGCAAAGGGACCCAAATATTTGACAGACACCTAGCAGATTGCAACGAAAAGACCAAGGCAGTCACTATGTGTTTGAACTCCACAACCAACCAACTAACAAACCAATCGATTAAAAACCAGACGAAAAAATTTAAGACCTACAAGACTAGAAATACCGAACCTATTCAAGAGCATCCTAGCCCTCAAGGCTGAAGCTAAGTGTAGAAATAGTATCATTCGGAAGTACTACAAAATTATCAAATTACTGCGCACAAGATCTACCAATTTTCCTATCGCTTGATTCCAAAAATGTAGGGTATTGGATGTACCTAGGACGTGGTATCTTCCAGCATAGGAACTTGCCATGGTAGAGTAACCAAAAGGGGAAAATAGATGTGAAGCAGTCCTCAGCATCCACTTTCCTGTAAATTTGGATTCTCCATTTTTGGGCTAGATGTCCTATGGATCTGGAGCGCAAATCTTACTTTCATGAGGGGAAAAGATCCGACCTTTTACTTTTAATTTGAACTTACATGTAAAACCAATGGCGCTGAGTATGCAGCCATCCTCCTTGGCCTCATTCATAGCCAAAGGCTTGGTGTTCCTGACATCAAAGTGTTGGGAGACTTCAATTAGTAGCAACCAAGTCTCTGAGGTGTATGAGGAACTAGAGCTGCACACTTACAGCCTACAACACCAAATTATTGATTTGAGCAAGGATTTAACTTATATCCTTGAACAATCGACGAGAACAACACCTCTTAAGATTCGATCGCAAACCTCATCTTCAGTTTCACTCCAAAAAGAGTTGGAAGACCACCCGTTTCTGGTATCCTTGTACTGAATATTAGTAACTAAAGTCAACAAACCCTCTTCTAAACCACAATAAGGTTCGAGAATAAATCTGAACATTTAGGTCAGTTGCCGTGATAGAGCCACTCTTGATACCTAAAGCCCTCAGAGAGTTACAACTCACCCTCATGTAGTTTTCCTTATCCCACATTCGTTTCTCCTTTGGGATCCCATTGAAGAGCTTCCCCAAAAGGAACTCGACATATACGTGTAAGAATGGAGAAGATCTAGAATACATCAGCCTGCCTGAGGGGGGGGGGGGTTGAAGAAGGTATGCTTTCTTTGGGATGATTGTACAACATAGATGGAGGAAGAACCAAAGAGCTTGATAATTAGATCTTCGTTAATCTGAAGAGATAGAAAAGACACACTGAATCCTCAAAGAAATCAACAGGTTTTGCATTAATTATAAAGAAATGACGGGGAATTACACTGCAATCGCAAGTACATAACCTTCGTCACAAATAGTGACAAAGCCAATAAATAGAAATTGAGGACAATGAAACCACGGTAGTCATGGTGAGGAAGAAGTATGAAACTTTCCAAGTAGGGTTCATCAAACCGATGCCCAGGTGCACAGAAGTGGCGCACGACAATGAGTGTCGACAGAGGAAAAATGGTGCGCCCAAGGCACAAATGGTGCGCACGACATGAGTGTCGACAGAAAAATGGTGCGCCCAAGGCGCACAGAAGTGTGCACACACAGAGTGTCGACAGCAAATGGTATGCCCAAGGTGCACAGAAGTGGCGCACAATGGAAATGAGTGTCACAAGAGGAAATGGATGCGCCCATGGCACAGAAGTGGCGCATGAGGGCAAAATGATGTCGACACAAAGGAAATGGTGCCCAAGGTGCACATAAAGTGGCGCACGACAATGGGAGTGTCGACAGAAAATGTTCGCATGCCAAAGGCGCACAAAAAGGTGCGCACATGGAAAGTGTCGACAAGACAAAAGTGTGCCCAAAAGGCGCCATAAAGTGGCGCACAAATGATGTCACAGGAAGTGTGCCCTTGGACAAAGAATGCACGACAATGAAAGTGTGCATGACAAAAGTGTGATTGCACCCTTGGTGCATGTAAGAGGATGTCGACACACATGGATGGCGCCTATGGCGCACCTTCAGGAGGCGCAACATTTTGAGCGCTGACAGGAAGCAGACCCTGACGCAGATATTCAAATGGCCATAACTTTTGACTGGGAGCTCGGATTCATGCAAGGTTGGAATTTTTGGAAAGCTTACGAGGTCCTCTATCCAACTACAACTACGACTGGATATCTTTAATTGGGTGAGAAAAATTCTAAAAAATGCAAAAATACAGTTCGCCACTTTTGGGTTCGCTGGGGTTCTCACCTACCACCATAATGAGATGAATTAAATGCAATTCTGGAGGTGGTGGGGGGTATTTGGAATTCCTCTCTCTCTTTCTCTCTCATTCTTCCTATAAATTGTAAGGAGGGGCTTCTTTCTAAAGGTTGGACATTTTGTTTTGCCCCTCCCTTCTTCTCTTTGGCAGGTGAATTGTGGAGTTCAAACCTCCCATCTAAACTGTAATGCAACCTTGCCTCTTGGCATTTTGCAGTGTGTTGTATCAATCTTTGGAGAAAATTAATGCATGTCTGTGGATGATTCTCAACCCTCTCTGTATTCATTTGCATCCCCTGATGATCTTTCACTGTGAATCTGGTTATCTGTGCATGATGATCTTGCATTGCATTTTAATGGTCTGTGTTTATTGGCAAGACAGGTGTTCTTCATTCCTCGGTGCATCACCTCCTTAGTTTAGGTTTTTTTTTTTATGCATTTTTCTCTCCCTGTCTCCTTGGTAGTTAGATTAGGTTTTTTTTTTGGGTAAACCTCTGCATTTTTTATTGGTGCATCTGAACAGAGGAATAGGAGCCGGCCTTCATCCGGAGAGCTTTTCCATTTTCGCAAGGTCCCACACTTGGGAAAAGCTCCATGTTATGCAATCATACTGAGAGTCTTGAAAATATCGTAACACCCTCTCAATTTGACCTTTTCCCAATGCACCTCAATAGAACTCCATTGATGTCTTTTTTTAAACCAAAACACCATCAACAAGCACATATGGAATGGCTTGTAATCTGATGTATCTCCTCTTTGCTTTGCTCATTTCTAGGGGGCATAGGCTTGTCTGTAGGAAGTGTATCACATTCTGAGTCCAGCATGGATTGGGCACATCATCATTTTCCTATTCTTGACCATCCTATTATACCAAGATAGCCTCTCACGTCTTCTTCATCTGCTGGCGGTTCCTGGGGTTGTTTGGAAGCGAGCTGCTCACACAAACCTTTTGCTCTTACCAGCTTGGTGATATTGATCTCAATGTCATACTCCATGACACGGGTGATCCATCCTACCCTTTTCTCATTCAAATCCTTGTTGAGGAGGAAGTCTTAACCCAGCATGTGAGGACCAATAATTGGCCTTGTTGTTTGAGACTAAATGCTTTAATTTCTTCAAGCTTCTGATACTGCAAGCACATGCTTTTCAATAAAAGAGTACCTCACCCTCGCAGTCATTTAGGCTCTGGCTGAAGAAAGCAATCGGCTGCTCATCATTATCTTTGTTCTGCTTGTACCAGAATGGCAGAAAAATAGGTGTCATCACTCCAAAATGCATAGAGGATGAATCCTTGGAAAAGTCAGGGTTGATGAGAGTAGGTGCCTGGGAGATGGCTTCCTTGATTGCTTCAAAACTTTCCTTGCCTTCTACTGTCCACTTGAAAGCCATGCTTTTCCTTAACATTTTGGTGATGGGCTTGACAAGGGCTGCAAAATTTGGGACAAACATCCGGACAAAGTTTATCCTTCCCAGGAACTTGAAGGGCCCTCTTGTGGCTTGGCAATGGTAGAGCTCTTATGGCTTCAACCCTCTCTGGATCAATTGCTAATCCTTCCTTAGAGATAATATGGCCAAGGAGTTTTCCTTCGTGAGCCAAAAATATGCATTTTTTGGGATTCAATGATACCCCAAATCTTCTACACCTCTGAAATACTTGCCTCAAATGACAGAGGTGATCCGCTGCATTTTTTTAGAATACAGTGATGTCGTCAAGATATATCAAAACTATTTTATTGATCAACCCCTTGAATTCCATATCCATTTCCCTTTGGAAGGTGGCTCCAGCATTTTCTTGTAGGCATAGGTCCCCCATTTGGTGGTGAAAGCCATCTTGAACTGGTCATCTTCTTTCACCATCACCTGATTATACCCTGAGTAGCCATCTAGGAGAGAGAATCTCTCTGAACCAGATACTACTTGCAATATTTGTTCCATTGAAGGAAGTGGGTAATGGTCTTTGAGGGATTCCCTGTTTAGGTCTCAGAAATCCACGCACAACCTGATTTCTCCACTCTTTCTTCTGATCGGAACCAAGTTTGCAACCCAGCTTGAGTGCTTGATCGGGATTATAATACTCGCCTCTATTAGCTTGTTAAGCTCTTTCTTCATTAGAGGCTCAATGTGAGGGTTAACTGGTCTCTGCTTCTGCCTGACGGGCTTAGCATCTGGATTCAATTCTATGGTATGTTGCGCCAAATTTGGATCGAATCCTTTTAAGTCCTCATAGCTCCAAGCGAAGACATCTAGAAATTCTTGGCAAAGTTGTATGAAATCTGATTTCTCCTGTTCAGTGGCCACTTTGCCAATTTGAAGTGTTTTGCCTTCCCCAACCAGAATTGGCTCTGAATCTTCTCTCTTGACCTGTATATTGGCCTTTTCTTTACGGAACTGGTCGTTAGGGTTGAAGATAGACTCCAATGTTACCAAACCCTTAGGAAGCTTGTTCGTCCACAGCTACACTACTTGATCCCCATACTGCTGCTCTAATCTGTCCTGATTCCTAGCTAAAAATTCAGCTTCTTCTTGTAAGAAATTGACGATCTGTTGATCGTTCTCAAACACCTGCCAGCTTGTGTTATTATCTGGAACTGCTGGCCTTACAACCACATGGATGTGTGGCTGCATTTTTTCTCTTCTTATGTTGTCAACCACATCAAATGTCGCTCCAACTGCTGCGAGCCTATCTGCGGCTTCATTTTTCTTCCTGGGTATGGACACAATGTTGAAAGCTTCGAAATCGTCAATGAGGTCCCATACCCTATTCTTGTAGCTCCTTAACAAGTTGTTCTTTGTAGCATGTTGCCCCCTAACTTGGTTGACGATTAGCTCGCTATCTCCAAACACCTGCAAGTTCTTTATGCCCCTTTTCCTGGCCTAATGAAGTCCATGAATCAATGCTTCATATTCAGCCGTGTTGTTCGAACAGGAAAACTGGAAACGAAAAGCTGAATAATACTTGATGTCCTGTGGTGAAATCAACACTGCACCACCTCCAGAACCTTGTCTGCTTCTCGAACCATCGAAGAATAATCTCCAGATTTTGTTTTCATCCTTTTGTTCAGGTTGAATGATGTCAGGGATGGGTGAATTTTCCTCGTTTATACAATACACGCCCAATTCAGATTCTTCAATTTCCTTGTATGGGTCAAATTCATGACTTTTGTTTGCCCATTCATCCAAAGTTAAATCAGGAATTCCCTCGACCTTAGTACCTGTTTCTAGATCACTTGAACACTCCTCCTGATCAAAAGCTGAGCAATTTGCCTTGATAAGAGCTGGTACGTAAGGCTCAATATGGAAATTGGCAATTGGTTCTGACCTGATTGTTACTTTGGCTCCATACCTTGTCCTAAAAATCATGTGTGACCAATCTGCAGATAAATATCCACTAATTTTCGTAGTGAAGTCTCTTGATAGACACAACGCAAAGAGTGGCGGAAGGTCAATCACAGACACATCTTGCAAAACTGTAACATTAGGACAGGAATGTAGTGTTAGGCTTAACCCCTTGATGACTCCAACAGTCCCTACTGCCGTTCCATCTAGCTGTACTACTCCTTTCAGCACTAGCTCATATTTCAAACCCAGCTGATCCGCTATTTGCTTCGGCATCACTGAACTACTGGCCCCTGAATCTAACATGCAGTTGTGCACCAAGTGATTTCCAACAATCAATGAAACATAGAAAGGTGGAGGCTTTAAAATTTTCCTTGTCTAGTTCCCCTCATGTTGCACTGCATTAGTGAGAATTTTCTCATGTCCCTGGTTTGATACATTTGTGGCAGACCAGTTAGCCACTACAGCTTGCAGTAGGTCTCGTTGTCCTGGGATCGCCAGTGATTCCCACATGGAAATGTTCACATGTGTATTCTTCATTTGATCGATGATGTTGAAAGGGGATGAAATATCCCTTTGCTGCCCCTTACTTAGTACAACCTTTTCTGGAACTTGAACGGGTGCATGTGTTGCTACAACAAGGATCTTGGGCTGATTTTGCAAGTTTGGATCTGTGTTTGGTCTACTGACCCCTTGTTGTGTAAGAGTGGGTTGAGAAAAAACTGGATTACACGGTTGCCCCTCTCCTATATTTCTCTTCTTTGACTGTGTATTGGCAGCCACACCTTGAAAAGGCTATTGGTTAACTCCACAGAAGTCTTCCGTTTGCCAATTTTCCAATGTGGTTTCTATTGGGGGTCCTTCTTGTTGCGTTTGTTGCTGCTGGTACTAATGCCTTAGAGACAGATATGGCATTTGGATTATAGGGTTGGAATGGTCTATTGACAGGAGGCCTTGTTTGATTCATATTTGTAGCTGGATTAGGTAGCCTTTGAGGCTGATATGGCTGCCTATTAGGTTGAGTTTGAGGCTGATACGAAGGTCTAAAGCCTTGAGTTTGCTGTCTCTTAAGTGTGACCAGCTCATTACCTAAATTTTGCAGCTACTTCATGACTTCTTGAAGCTCATTTGGGGCACTTGGAGATGAAGTGGAAGCTTCATTTGAACTCTGATTTCTAGGAGTGGGAGAAGGAGCTAAGACAGGTGCCTGACTAGTACCTGGGCTCTCTAAACTTGGATATAATGGCATTGGAGGCCTAGGAGCTAGCTTGCCAGCTTGAATCAGACAATTTTAAGCTCTAATGGCAATATTATAAGTAGCAAGGATAGTTGTGCCTCCCATGGATTGAATCAACATAGAAATATCAGAATTTAAAGCTTTAAGGTAGTATAGAAAAACACCTTCTGCTATTGGTCTGACTGCTACTGGAATTCTATCCCAATATCTTTGAAATCTGAAGTTGAAGTCAGTCAGCTGCTCATTGGAAGCTCTCTTGATGGTTGTCAGCTGCTCCAGAAGAGACAAGTTGTCTCCCTTTTCTCCAAATTGATTATGAAGTGCAATACACAGCTGATTCCAGTTTGTGATCGAAGCAGCTTCGAGGCTCCTAAACCATTGCAATGCCTTTCCTTTGAATGAAGACGCCAGCAATTTGACATCTACTTGCATCTCGTTAATCTCATGGATTGCACAAATGTTAGCAATGTCCTTAACATGATCACCAGGAGTGGTCTGGTTTTCTCTAGTAAAATATGGAATGTTCTTCAATGCTGCTACTGGGATTGGATTTTGTGCATTGAGAGCAAGTGGGCTACTGCCTGTGAAGTTGACATAGGGGTTTTATTGGTTGTGCCATTCTGAGTGGTCTTAAAACCCTTGTATATTGAAAGAAAGGACTGTCAGGTGGAGGAGTTGAGAGAGTTCTATTTGGTGGAGATGGAGAACTTTTAATCCTTCTTCCTCTTTGCCTTCTTCTTGGAGATAGTTGCAGGTATTCAAATGGTACTTCCTCTTCTCCAGCTCTTGACCTTGTGATTCTTCTCATAAGCTTTTAGGCCTGACTGCTGAAACTTAGTTGATTCTTCCCTCCGGAGTCACCAGATATGCAATTAATAGCTCTTCTTTAAGCAAGAAAATTGCAGCAGATGCACATCAACCTTGCTACAATAAAAAATGAGACCTCTGGTCCCACCGGGTGTGCCAAAAATGTTGAGTGCAAAATCACAGCACCCCTGGATATTGATCAATTTTCTAGGTTGATCATATTAATATCCAGTGTGATAGCATAACATTGAATCCTTTCTCCAAGTGTGGGACTTGAAGAGTGAGAAAGGAATCTCCAGAGAAACGCTGGTTCCTATTCCTCTGTTCAGGTGCACACGAAATATGCAGAGGGTTTTCTCAGAATCTAATCTAATCTGCCAAGGAGACAAGGTAAGAAGATGCATAAAATAAATCTAAGCTAATAGAGGTGATGCACCGAGGAATGAAGAACATATGCTTTGCCACATTAAACACAGACCATGTAGATATAACACAACACCATGCACAGATAGCAAAAATGCAATGAAAGATCAAGAATGACAGTAATAAATATGTAAGAGGGTTTAGAAGCAACCACAGACACATATATATTGCTCAAGGATCGATTCAATACATTGCAATAGCCAGAAGGCAAAAAAACGGTGTTACAGTCTATATGGGAGGTTTGAAAACTCCACAAATCTTCTTTGAATAGGAGAGAAGGGAGGGTGCAAAGCAGAAAATGTCCAACTACAGAAAGAAACCCCTCCTTACAATATATAGGAAGAATGGGGGAGAAAAAAGAGAGGAATTCGAAATCTACCCCAACCACCTCTAGGTTGCATTTAATTCGTCCATCATGGCAGAAGCGGCGGGTTCTGGAAAAGCGGTGGTTTGCCTAACAAAAGCGGCGGGTTGTCTGCTGCATTAAAGTGGTTAGTTGAAGTATCACCTCTGCTTGTTATTTCGTGCCAGAGGTGTTTTCTCAATTTTCTTCCTCCGGACTATACCAAAATGCTAGATTGACCCTGGAAATGTGTAGAGAATTTCAACAACTTTCCATTGATATCAAGAACGTGCAAATCCGAGCTCTGGATCGAAAGATATGTCGAATCTGAAGATTTAGGACACAGAGCAGGCGAAAATGGATTTTTGAATTATTTTCCCGCGCACAGCCACTTGGACGCCACGTGGTGTGCTCTGATTCGCTGAATAATTCTCTCTCCTCTGCTTTTCAGCGGGCTGTCCTCTTGAATTTTGACTCGTGGGTGCTTAAATTGGACACGTGGCACGATCCTACATTTTTTCGGCTCGGTGCCCCGCCACTAGGGATACGTGGCATGCATTGACTTGGTTCACGAACCTGCCAGGTCTACCTTCACTTTTAGGACACTTTTGGCTTAGATTTGGCTCAAACCTTCCAACGGGCCTCCCCGAGTCTTCCGCGTACTTCTATGCTCCATTGGACACGGATGTCTCAGTGCTGCTTGGGACATTGGCCTCGGATCCAGCGCTTCGAAATGGGCTTGCCTTTTGACCCTTCGGCTTTGGCCTTGAAGACACGTGGCACCTTTCTCAATGGCTTCTCGAATCCTGCCGGGTCTTCTTCGCGTACTTTTGGGTCTTTTCGTCCCGGATGTCCTAGTTTGATTTTGGACCTTTTGGGACAAAAACCTCCGGTCCGCCCGAAATGGGCTTCCTTGTCCCTCATTCTGGCCAAAGACACGTGGCACCAATTTGATTGGCTTTCGGCTGACTTCGGCTCTCTTTCGACCGTATTTCGGGTCTTTTTGTCCCGGATGTCCTATTCTGATTTTGGACGTTTTGGGACAATTTCGGCCGGTTCGGGTATTTCTGGCCCGCTTGTCCCAATTGCTTGTTGGGCTGACTTGTCTCTTTTCGGCCGTGTTCCGGCCAGTTCGGGCTATTTCTGGCCCGCTTGTCCCAACTGCTCCCTCTAGAAGGACTTAGCCAATTTTTTGTGTGCTGATTTCATGCGAACAAGCCGGTTTGGGCCCTTCTGTCAACCTTTGATGCACGTTATCAAAATTGCTACCCCTCTAGGGGGTGAAATTTTGACAACAATATGGTGATTTTCCAAAGATTTAGGGCACAAAATCAATCCAAAAGGCCTTTTTGCAATTTTTCCCACGCTCTGCCACTTGGACGACACAGCTTGCAAGCTTCCTTCTTCGGCCTGGGGAGTTCTCTCTCCTCCACCTTTCCTGAAGGGTTTCCCTAGAAAATTTTGACTTTTGCTCTGAATCTTTGGAAAATTCTTGGAATTTGGACATCCCGATGCATGCTATCCAAATGGGACCCTGGGGGTGATGATCTGGTTGGATAACAGCAGTTCTTCGTGGTCAAGTAAAGTATCCTTTACCCCATTCCATTGGCCAAACTTCTCGTTGGTCAAATTGTTCCTAAGTTTTTCCCTGCCTCCGTTTGCTCCCCCGCCTTAGGACACAATAGTCCTGTTCTTGCATTCGTTATGGCATATCTTAGGGAGTCTTCACGTCCTTTGCTCACTTTGGCCTGGTTGTCCCTAACTTCTGACAAAAATCTCCTAGGAACCGCTCGATTCGGGCTGCCCTTGTCCCTCTGCGGCGAAGACATCAAGATTCCATTAGGCTCTCGGCTCCTTTGGCTTCCACTTGCGTTATCCATTTGAGTTTCAACTGTCCCGGATGAAAGTTCCCTGTTTCCCGATCTGTGGTTCACGTCCTCCGCGTACTTTGTCAGCATGTCTTGGACTGTCTAGGATTAATATTTGAACAAGAGACCCCTATATAAGCACAACATACTGACTTTGCTCTAGGCCGCTTCACTATTTCTACTAAGGATTAGCTATCTACGGCCCAATGTCAGACTATACACAATAGTAGTCAATTTATTCACCTTCGGCATCCCTTTCACTCCCACAAGAAAACGGCCCGTATGTCCCTATTCTATCCGGACCATCTGGCGGTGCATTTCATCTAGGCCCCGATTTCTTATCCCTATCTCCTTAGTCGATTTGCACTAGGATCCTAAGCAGCATCAATCCTGGCATACATAAATCACATACTTTTAAAATGTTACATTCGTTCTGAGATGAGTGCAACCCTTAAACTGTAGGTCCCAAAACATGATTTCACTTGAGGACAATCTGACTCGGGACTTTCACAATTTATGCATGTTATAAAATTACCTTGGGGGGGTTTTGATTTTTTGTATGGGGTTTAATATGATAGATATTGTAGGTGTTAAAGTCAAATGTGAAGAGTCTAGACATCCATGGACATCAAAGTGGTTATTGAAGACCTATATTACCAACTCCAACTCGGGTTGAATGATTGTTATATGGTAGACCATGGTGTCTAAGGAAATGCCTATTAGGGTGCTAAGGCACCCTGAATTTATTATCATTCAGGGTGCTCCCATATACTAAATCTTCCGGTGCTGGAACTTTTTGAAGCAATGCTACCATTACTCTGTTATGACCCTAGTCCTATTATCTTGCTCAATGCTAGACCTGCACTTTCGAAAAGAAGTGCATTTTTGGTTAGTACAAATATGAGTGCATTTAATTACCACTATTTAAAGTATCAAGTGGAGCCTTATGTTAATCCTATATGATTTCAAGAATAAATTATATCAAATATTATGCACTTCTTAGATTAACTGTTATCCAGATTCAATTTCAACCATTAAAGAAAATCAAACATCCAAAGGGAACACATAAGTGATATTGTCCATTGGAAATTTTCATACAATTTTTGAGCTGATCTATAAAGTGAATAGTCAGAGCATGTTTCCTATGATGCTTCAGACAAGTGGTTGGGAATCAGTTTAAGGGAGTAAAACGCAAGAATGATTAGGACTATCCCAAATCTGAGTGCATCTAGGGCTTTGAGGAAATATGGTATCCAAAGATTTGGGACTTACATAATCCAGGGAAGCTCCATAGAATGTCATGGTTCCTCTTATTCCTAATGCATAAACTGACTCAAATAAAGGAGATTGACATGTAACTGGGTGGTTAGACTCTACTGCTGTATGATAGGCCTAAAGGATGACTATTGGTGAGGAAGGAGATGATGAACCAATTGGAAAGAGATTAACCTTCTCCAAGAGGTGATAACTTAGAGCAATGCATCTTACTGTAATGGGTGAATCGGTCACTCTAGGAATCCATCTGAGTTTTAAATGGGAAGAAAATGTGAGAAGGATATGGGAATACATGAGCTTAAGTCCAGGCAACATTTACTACCATCCTTCCATGGAGCACATAGATTTAAACTCCACAAGGAGCACATAAAACATGTAAATTCATAGGAATGCCCATGTTGAACAAATGAAAAAGGGAGACATCCAATATAATCATAGAGCTATTGGAAGTAATGATCACAAAAAAAAGTACTTGATTACTGCTTCTACTAAACCTCCTATACATGAAGCATTACAGATCATGGAAATACTTGTGCGAATAGAATCACCTGAAGAAATCATGTTGGAGATAAATACTTACTCATGATTCACTCTTGAAAAAAGAAGAAATCCAGATGGGTCACTACACTCGAAAGAAGGATAAAGCTATCATTACAATTGGTCCTCCACCATTACAAATGAGCCATCCCTTTAGAACACCTATGATGTAACCACAGAGAACTCATGTGCATGCTAGAACCCAATGGACAAATCCATTGAAGCAATTCTAAAGCTCATAGCTATGGTCAACCTGAAATCCACCTGTATCAGTTGATATTGTGAACAAAATGCTTTAGGATCTCAATAATTGGTGATTACTAGTTAGAAATAGAGGTTATAAACAATATCATACGTACTTTTGCATGAATTATCCCTAGATCTATATCTATTAGACCTCTATCTATGAATCTGAAACTCTGTGCATCCTTCTTTAGGTGATGACCCGTACTCCCTAAATTGAACGGGTATTTTATTCATTCTATGCTTCCTGAAGATTCCTTAAGGATGAAGTCTGATCTTCTATGTCAAATTGAAGGAGGAAATCATGACTAGCCATTGTCAAGTCCTAGAATAATCCTGAGCCATATAGAGAAGTTTTATTAATGATTCCTGGGTCTATAAGAATTGAGGTCCAGAATGGCTGCTAGATTTTGTATCTAGTGGACTACGTGATTTTTGAATGATGTATGAGTGAGTATGATCCTTTATAATTAATGGTTACCTCGTATACTGGTATCTGAGGAAATTTAAGAAGCACTAGGTGATCAAGTGTAGATAGGCATTTTTCAGATCTGAGGGGTTTTATGCACAACTAGTCATTAGACTGCTACAAATCACGTGTAAAGTGAAGATTGTTCAGTGATAGAAGGCACTTTTGGTGTTAGTATTTTCTACAAGTGTAGATAGGTTTAAGTTTTCATATTCTCAAGTTTTCTAGTGTACGGTGAATGGTAAAATCCTTTGAACCACTGCTTGATAGTGAAATCTGTAAGTGCTTGTTGAAACAACCACTTGAGACCCAAGAAACAACCTAGGGTTAGCTAGAAAATGATGGGATTTTTTTTTTTTGATTTGAAGTGTCTACAACCAAGTTGCAAGACATTAGTTTTCACTAACAGGTTCCAGAACAAGACCAAAAGTACCACAACATATGTTTTCCTTCATTAACTAATTATCAAGTTCACAAGGTTCAAATTTTAGGGTTATATGTTTTAGTTAGGTTCAGGGAGTAATTTACCCCCATGCCTGCTCTCTAACATTTTCCCTCAGAGTTTCAACTATCATTTTTCTCCTATTTAATGGCTTCCAAAATTTTCCTAAACCATTCCCAATGGATAGGAAATTTTCTCACCTTTCTGGTGATATAAATCAGTCCTCCTAACTCCTTAGTAGAACTCAAGATATGTCAGCTGGGTGTCAGTTCCTAGGGAAAATTTTCCCTTAGGTTGGGACACGTGTCAAGAGGAGGAGAAAGCATGTTGAACAGGTTGGCGGGTCGCATGGGCCTGGCTTAGGAGAATTTTTCCCATGGTGTGTAGGATCAAAGATCTAAAAACATTTTTCCAATTTTATTCCTCCCCGATGGTTTGTAGAGGACATGTGTTGAGGCTTGAGTCGACATTTTGAGAAGGGGTGAGGAAGGGACAACATTTTGGAAGACACCCATGAGCGCCTTGTCACTGCTAGGGGGGAGAAAACTAGGAAAAGAAAGGATGGCAATTACCCTCAAAACATGGAAAATGGAGAATTTTGAGGGAGAAAGTGCAGTTGTGAACCGCTGGGAAGAATCTTCCAAAATTTTCCCAAAGGCCATAACCCAAAATAACAAAGGGTTCCACCCTCCCTGTTGCCACCCCCCAAAAGGTGCCACATGGCACCTCCTCATTGGCTGCAACCCTTGGGGCCAAAATGGAATTTTTTCCCCCAAAGTTTTAAAAAAGGTTAAGTTCAAAAATAAACCACACCCACGCCGTAGCCCCCAAAGGACATGTGATGCCCTCTGATTAGCTATGGGCCAGCAGAGGAAAAAGGAAATTTTTCCCAAGGCAAATTTGTGTTAAAAGAGTTTTAAAGCATGAACATAAGTTTAAATTACCATAAAATTTAGAGGTCTCCACATGTAAGCTCTTTCATCATCCCAATTGGTTGCAGGATGGTGGGACTATGGAATTTTTAGAGAAATTTTTCCAAAGTTTAAAATTTAAATTTTTAACAGTTAGATTAAATTTTATTACCTTTTGAATGCCAAATTGAAGTAAAACTTCAAATGGCCATAACTTGAGCTAGAAAGCTAAGTTTTGGGAAAACGAGGACTTTTCAGAAAGCTCTAGATGCACTCTTGACACAGTAGTAATCAATTTTGAAATTTGATGAAGTTTAAGTGGTAAATTTTGAGAAAAAAATCTTCATGGTTTTTAATTAGTGAACTAGCAATTTTCAACTTCTCAATTTGGTTAAATTAGATCTCCTCCCTCACTCAACATGTCAAGAAGACATGAAGGATTGGTCTAGGGAGGTTTTAGAGTGTTTTCAAAGTTAATTTGTTCAATTTAATCAAGTTTTTATTTTTCTGACAATAAAACAGAAAAATGACTGTGTAAGTTTCAAGTTGGATTCTTTTGATAAAGTATTTGAAAGTTCTGAGTCTTAAATGTTAGGTCAATTTGACTTCCTTAGGGTCTTAGAAAGTCTAATTTGCATTGTTTCACAGTAATTATTATTGAGTACCAAAACTGTACATTTTTATAAAAATGTATTGCTAGAATGAAGTTTATAATAGTGATCTTTTTCTTCTAAATTTGTATATCAATTTTGTCATTTACAGCTATATATAGTTTCTAAGCTATTCTCATACATTTAATTGAATTCAATTAACCATTAAATATTAATTATAAAAATCCTTATTTCTAAATTCATCTCATTTTAAGAGAGACAAACACTATCTTTTACTTCATACACATTCTTCTTTTTCAAACAGTAATTTCAATCTTCAATAATAATAAATCACATTCAAAGCACAGTGCAATTTTGAAACTAATGCAATCCTTTATTCATTTCCAATATGATTTTATAATCTTCTCTTATTTTAAAAAAAATTCTAAACTATAAAATACAATGCATGTAACATATTTTACACTTCTTTTCCAAAACAGAGAGTAAAATAAATCTCCTTTACATTTCACAGTCCAATTTCAATCTTCCATTATCAATACAAATGGTTTCACATTACAAAGATTATACAACTCATCCACTTCAAGTGGGGAAGGATTACAAAATAACTTCCTCAAAGGGAGGGACTTTCAAACTGTATATTCTTCTTGCTCCAAAACAACAACATGCTAGTTTCTTCATCTTTTCACTTGATCACAATAAGGAAGGGGGAAAGGCAACACTCTCCACTCAACCAAGACATCCAATGAGAAGGGAGAATCCATCCCTTCTTATTGGCCCCTGAGCCTTAACCATATTGAAATACGAGATGATAATCAACACATGAAAAGAATGGCTTGCACAATAAACAAGCAACATTCTTCACATGCACAATTCAATAAGAAAAAAAATTCAAGCAAAAATATTAGTTCACAACTGCATTTGATAACATTCACATAAAACTTAGGCTTGATCAAGCAAGACAACAAGAGCAAGGAACTATGGCGAAACTAATTATACCTCCCTAATTGGACTTGGGCATCAACATAATCAATCATACTACCAAATAACATATCAAATCCCATAAACCTTATGTCTCACAACCTCCTCCTTATGCTCCCCCAAATTTTATCCATTATGCCCCCCCAAGAATAAGAAATGAAAGCTATTTCTTTTCCAAGGTGGATCCCAATCCAAACTCCCTCCACAATAAAATAGATGCCCTTGGCATTCCCTTATGCTACCCACTGGAAATCCCCATAGCCTTCTCTTACACCATGTCCTAAGTAGTGTACATAACCAACCAAGAACACATAACACATTCACCATTTCATACATGCATGAAAGAGAAAGAAAACATTCTAAAAATGCTGAAGTTCCTACCTCTCCATACTGGAGTTTGTTCCAAGCTCACAAGCCAATATCAATACAAATGGTTTCACATTACAAAGATTATACAACTCATCCACTTCAAGTGGGGAAGGATTACAAAATAACTTCCTCAAAGGAAGGGACTTTCAAACTGTATATTCTTCTTTCTCCAAAATAGCAACATGCAAGTTTCTCCATCTTTTCACTTTGATCACAACAAGGAAGGGGGAAAGGCAACACTCTCCACCCAACCAAGACATCCAATGAGAAGGGAGAATCCATCCTTCCTCATTGGCCCCTGAGCCCCAACCATATTGAAATACGAGATGATAATCAACACATGAAAAGAATGGCTTGCACAATAAACAAGCAACATTCTTTCACATGCATGAATTCAATAAGAAAAAAATTTCAAGCAAAAATATTAGTTCACAACTGCATTTGATAACATTCACATAAAACTTAGGCTTGATCAAGCAAGACAACAAGAGCAAGGAACTATGGCGAAACTAATTATACCTCCCTAATTGGACTTGGGCATCAACATAAAATCATACCACCAATATAACATATCAAATCCCATAAACCTTATGTCTCACAACCCCTCCTTATGCTCCCCCAAAGTTTATCCATTATGCCCCCCCAAGAATAAGAAATGAAAGCTATTTCTTTTCCAAGGTGGATCCCAATCCAAACTCCCTCCACAATAAAATAGATGCCCTTGGCATTCCCTTATGCCCCCCATTTGAAATCCCCATAGCCTTCTCCTACACCATGTCCTAAGTAGTCTACCCAACCAACCAAGAACACATAACACATTCACCATTTCATACATGCATGCAAGAGAAAGAAAACATTCTAAAAAGGCTCAAGTTCCTACCTCTCCATACTGGAGTTTGTTCCAAGCTCACAAGCTTCCCAAAAGCCAAATAAAGTCCAAAATCAGAAATGTCCAAGCATGCAAAAAGGCTCCAACTCCTTCCACAACAAGCTCCCAAAATAGCAAGCAAAAATGCACCCCCAAGAGGAATAAACAAAGTTTCAACAACCACAAATAAGCAAGGAGTTTTGAATTTAAAGGAGAGGGAAGAGAAGAGGATGATGTGGATCCATGTGGGATGCTACATCATTCTTCCTCAACCCCAAGAGGAAATTCAACATCATGCACCTAAACACAATAAATAAAAATGACAAATTCACTTACACACTCCAAAATAACCCATACTCCAAAGGACTGAATTAAAACCATGTAAGAGAAGTGCAATTAAAACTTACAAATAGTCATTTCAAAATGCATTTAAAAGGCCTAAATTTAACCTCCAAACCATAGGTATGGTTGGTGAATCATTTTAAGAGGTGTGGGACAAGCTTAACTTGTCCCACAAGCCTCCAAATTTAGCCTCCAAGGAAAAATTCGAATTCCTAAGAGGATGAAGTGTTTAACATTCCAAAATCTATCTTACATACTCTTACATATCCCTTACACCTTCTTACACATTCTTACAACATTAAAATTTAAAATCAACAACTTCATTTATTACATTCTTATGACATATTGATTTATTTATTTTTACACATGATTATCCACAACATTAACACAACATATAATACTAAAGAAAAAGGTAACACCTCACAAAATAAACACATGCAAAATTAATAAAGAAACCACATTAATAAATGCACAACCCATGGTCACATATAATGGAAATCAACCCCCATGGAATTCCTCACAAAACAAAACACACACACACACACATACAACAGTTGCTATGGTGACCTTGTTGAATTCACCCAAAATTTCAATATGGTTAGTCTCTAGTCCCCCAACATTGTTGTGATATTTTAACCTGCAAAATGCAAATACCTCCTTCGGCCTCGTGGCCATATCAGAACATCCAAAATGATATAAACAACATTTCAAGATCATCTAAACATGTGAATCACAACAACATCAAGAAATCAACACTATCATTTTCAATTAATTAATCAACTATATCATCATCAATAATCTACCATACTAGGTCTACTCAACATATCCAATGTCACATGTCCAAATCAACATCTATAATATGTCCATGTCAAACAGTATATCATCATCCACATATAAAAATGTCTCTAGTAACCATCATGCATAATAACTGAATCCAGATCAATAATAATCCATGATCTAACATCTAACCATCATACTAAAACAAAACATAATAGTGTCCATAATATGATCAACAATATCAAGATCAGTATCTAAAAGTGTCAAAGGGAAGTGGGCACTACAACAATGAATATTATTGGATGGATTTCATGGGAGAATAATATGTTAGAAAGAGAGAACTATAGAATGTCTTTGGCCCAAATTATTGACTACAATTTTGAAATTGTGCCAAAGGGGATTGTTGATGGTGAAGGAAAAATGATTCCTAGGTATGCTCAAAATAATATTGCACAATCACCTCTTCCACCTGTAAATTGGGTAGATCAAGAAATGAAATCCTTTCATCATAGGACTAAAAATATCATGAGGATAACCCTCATTTGGTTATTCAATAAAAGGATAAAATTTATTGTATAAATTATCATTGTTATAAATAAATAAATACAGGGTTAGTGGTTTACTTGAATATGTATTACCACCTTTCAGAAAAGATATTGAAACAATCCAAGGGACTCCCAAAATATATTTAAAATCACCTATCACTACTCAAACTAGAGATGAATTGAGTTCCTATGTAAGTAGAATTGGAACGCATGTTTCACAATTGGCACAAACAGATATAGACCTCGTGAGGAGAATAACCCCTCTTATTGTCACCCATATCTAAGTTATATTTACCATTTGGTCCATCAGTGCCTTAAAGATATACATATAATGGGTGAGGTAAGAGGCCAAGCACAAGTGAAGTATCTAGCATGAAAAATGAGAAGAAAATTTCTAAAGAGCAAGACCTTTCAAGTGGGTTCATCTAAGGAATTACAATTGAGGAACTAGAGCTTTCAGGTTATATTCCTCTTATAAGACATAAAAGGAAAAGAAATTTATCTCTGGTAGTACAAGAGGGCACTCCACAAGTTGGAGGTGAGAAAACTATAGTAGAAAAGGAAGAAATACAAGGAATTAGAATGCACCCTATGCCACTAGTTCCTCCTCATGCAGAGGATTTGCTAAAATCAGGGATAGGTGTAATATTGGCCTAAGCAGCCAAATCTATAACTTAAGAACGTGTTATTCCATAATCTGATAGTATTTTGATCCCAACATTTAAGGTAAGTCAGAAATATGATTTTATTGAAAGAATAAGGCATGAAGAAGTTAGTATGGAAAAGGTAAAATACTCTACCCCAATTGCAACACATGAACATCACAATTTGGAAAGGGTGGAATAATTTTCATAACAGAACATGGTTGAACAAAATATAGGGGATTTGTAGGAATTTTTTGAGAAACCCCATGCCACTAAATAAAATCCCATTGTTGAGATTTGGGGTTTTGAAGGAATATAATTGACTAAGACAACAAAGGGAGAAGAGTCAAAAGTTTCTTATTTCTATGCTCAAACTTGTTGTGTTCCTAAGCTCCAAAAATGTATTGCACATCACCTGCTAATCCCCAAGACATACCTCTAGCCATGATCTCTTTGATGCTCAGTTTTGGACTATCCAAAACTTTGATTAGCTCCATCTTTTTCTTGAAAGAAAATACCTACTCCATAAGATTGGATCCACCTATTAAAAAAAAATTAGTTCAACGATGAGATCCAACCTTGGATTTTGATGTGGACTTGGGTGTATTAAATGGATCAATTGAGGTTATTTTACATTTTTTAAGGGAGGAAGAGACTTCACAAGTAATTCCTAAGGTGAGGAATCTTTGGTATCTTTCTCAAGAATGGAAAATATCTTCTCCATTTCAGAAAGTCAACAAGATATTAGGTATGCATCCTTTTGGGGCTCATTGATAGGTATTATAGCTTCAAATGATGTAATTTCACTCTCTATTATTTTTCTATTGAATAAATCAGGTGACACACCTATGTACTTCTCATTAATGGTTAATGGAATAATTTGAAAACCCTTATTGCAATCTCTTGTG
>CM034151.1:454568615-454699580 GCA_019776745.2 Taxus chinensis | reverse complement strand
TCCTTATCACCATATAAGTAAATATATATGGAGTGATCATCACATAGTGACTGGTGGATATTTTTAGATATTTCCAAAGTTGCCATGTTTACTCTAAGACACCTTACGCTTAACACATTAAAAAATGTGGGGATTTTCTTGTAAACTAAAGATTTAACCTCCTTGAAGACTAGAATCAGTGGGAAATGTAGGGGAGGAACATGTGTGATAATTTTGAGCTCATTTATAATAGTTTCTAGTTTTAGTAATTCACACATGGGTGCCTATTCTTAGTAATTTTGTCAATTTGTCATTTTGAGTGTTTTGATCTTGGAGGAATGAACTGAGGTACTGAAATCTAATTTTTTCTCAAAATTTATTTTTATTAGGCTGCCTAGTATAGGATTACTAAAAATAGAAATTAGTTCTCTAGGTGTTGGATTGGAATGAAATCAATTGGATAAGTTTCCATTTTGCATCAGGTTGCTTTGGTCAAATTTTCAAGAAATTTGGTTCGTTGAGTTTTCGTAGAGTTGAGAAAATGTTATTTGTGGCTTGAAATTGCATGTGGATATAAAAATGGATGATTAAATAAATGGGTGAAATTAAACACTCTTCTCATAGGATTTTTCATGAGGAATCTATAATCAAACTTTTATGGCAATCATAATTGGGGTTTGCAAGTTATGATAAAAACACGATTTTGGTAGCTAGGGCATAAAACTGATTTTTTGGCATTTGAACATGGTGAATTAATATCAATACCTCTTTAATGGCTACCAAGGAGTTACTTTATGTTTTTTCATTGGGTTTTATTGTTTTGATTGTGGGATCAAGGTTCAGTGAATTTATATGGTGTGAGTGGAAGAGTTGAGTGTACATGGTAAAAAATGGAGTAAAGAAATGCAAGGTGGATAATGGAATCCTCCTTACTCTTTGGCATGATTTTTGGGTGTAATTACACCTCAAAAATGCACCTTGGGTGCAAGGAGAGCTGAAAAATACACCATGCGGATGGGGGATAGGGGAAGAAATGACATGTAAATTCTTAAACACAAACTTTTTCTATGTCTTTGACTTGACTTGATATGCATACATGAAATATCTCATCCAATGGTAGAATGACACACTTTTGGGGTGTAATTTCTTCTCATATGTGTGCCCAATGTGAAAATGGAGTTCAAAAATGTGCCTTGGAGGTAAAATGGGACCCACCACAACTTAAAACACTAAAAAAATAAAAAAACATTCACTTCTTGGATTCATCTTATGGTTTTTAAGTTGAAAATTTCAACCAATAGGAGAGAGGAACACTTTTGGGGTGAAATTTTCCCTCAAAAGTGCACCTAAGCGCCCAAGTGAAGTTTTACAGCATTGTTTGCACCTCTAACTTACTTCCCAGAATGTTTTCTTCACCCTAAAGTAAATTTGCATGTAAATATGCCAATAAATCCAATGATCCTATATAGGAGGCTTTAAAATTAGTCCTTCAACCACTTTTACCTATACCTTCAATTTTTCCTAATGTTGTGCACCGATGAGCCGAGTGGGAGGAAGAGTTTTCGAAGAAGACAAGATAAAATAAAATTTTTGGTCATGAATAACATTGAAACTACCCTAATTTTATCTTTTTTAGGATACTAACTCTTCACAAGGTGTCCAAAAAATTTAAATCAAGTTCCACCTTATATAAGGACTCATGTGTTGCGACAACGGACAATTTTCTAAAATTTTTACACTCCAATTTTTCCTTGATCATTGCACCATGAATTATGATCTATAAATATTAAAATTCCTGATATATGAGCTCCCAACACTTATCAAGGCTCTCAAAACCCTTCAAACAATGTGACTAGCTCCTTTGTAACTTGCATTTACCAATGTCTTACTTAGAAAGACCTTGTATTGCTAACTTGTTCCTGAACTCAATTTTATTTATATAATCTTCCTAAAATTCCTCAAATAGCTTAATTTATTTCCCATACAACTCTTGTATGATTTGAATATTATGTGTAAGATTTCAGATGATTTTCACCAATGACAAAAAGACCAAAAATAACCCTTTTGGAGCCTCTAAGAGCATTATTCTTTCTTAGATCTTAGTAGCTTCAAGTACTAAGCTAGGTAAAATTTGTACATGAAACAAACTTAAAATTAAATTTATCACATTCCTCTTAACCATAATGAGTATGAAACAGTTGAAATGATGGTTGAAGGAAAGGTTTTTCATTGACTGAGAAAGGGAATTTCAAGTGTGGGTATTGTTTTCATGACAAAAATTTTGAATTTTTCACGCTATAAATTTACCATGACAATAGTTGGATATTTCTTGGGGAATTTTTTTGTATTTTAAAAAGGAATGGAGTAATATTGAACCTCATTTTTCTCTTGAGGAAGTAGATCAATGCCTTATCCATTAGGAAAATAGAGTCGCATATCACACCAGCAATACAAGCAAGCCACACAAACAAGAAAGACCAAAAAAAACACACGATGGAAAGGGAAACATACAACTAAAAGGGAAACACACCACATAACAGGGGAAAAAAAATTAACTCACCCATGGTACATGTGGGGGACAACCCTATTTCATTGTAGCATTTTTTATCCTTTCTATGTTACCCATGTATGGATAACATTGAATGATTTTGTTTCATAAATTCATTTACTGGTTCAACAAGGTAAGACCCATTTATCAACCTCTTAGGAAATACAAGTGCAATAGGAGATATGAATATGAATAGATAAATTTTATTGCTTTCCTATAGTTCTATTCTAGGTTTCCAATCCATTGTTGCACTCACGCATTCTTTTTATTTCACGTTATTCATTTTGACATTTCCATAAGACTAATTCTGGGTAATACTAGGATTTCCATGTTTGCAACTAGCCTTGTGCTCACCATTTGGAAAATTCACCTAATTTTTCATGTTCTCCATGACCTTTTCTTATGTGATATGATTCTTGATAGTCAGATAAAAATTTTCACTATCATCACATCTCTTGTTAAATTTATGTTTATTGGTCACTCCAGATGTCCCTCTTTCACACCTGCTGACTCATTATTTACCTCGATATCATTATCTATGATGGAGTTACTATCCTCATGAATGAATACATCCATGGTAGATTTAAGAATTTCCTTTTCATTTCATTCAAAATGAGTACAATCTTATTCACAAAACAGGAAAGAGAAGGACTCATCTTCAAAGTCATACTCATCAACAATTTTTTCAAAAGGGACATTGAGCTCTTCCATTTGATATATTTCATTATTGAACATTTATGCATCAAATGAAGAATAAAAACAAGACTCATACTTATCTCACATATTCATAGTATAGGTAAGGATTTTAAGACTGAGTTGAGGGTCTTCAGTTCCTTGTACAACCATTAAAATCTCTTCATGGAACCCTTGATTGGTAAGGATAAAAATGACTAATACAAATTTATATCTCCATAAATGTATCAATAGAAAAATTGGATCAGTAACATCCTATATATAGAGGGCATGTCTACCACAATCTTGAGATTGATCTTCTTATCAAGAATTTCCATAAGTAATACATGAATATTTTTGACTTTTCCAACAAGAGGTAATTATTTTGCATCCATGTAATACAAATGGCCAAAAATAGGTATGAGAGTGAGACCAATAGAATGTGTAATTTTTGTAGGCATGACATTATCCAATGATCTAGAATCAATGATACATTTCTTCAATTTATATCCATTGATCAATAAACAAATGTATAAGGGTTCTAATTTTATAGAAGTGAAGGGTGTGGAGGAAAGACGTTTTTGAGATATAGCATTTGTAGGAATGGGAATTAAATCTTTTTTAGTGAAGTTTGTGGAACATGAAATCGAATCACTTCCTTTGATAAACTGCAAAATTTTATCAAACTGTTTGGATTGAGTTCTCAAATATTTATACTCAGATATTTGGACTTTGGAATTCATAACATGTTCAATTATCTAAAAATAAGACTCAAAGGAGGGTGGAGTAGATATAGTAGTAAGAAGAAGGATGCTTCTTGGAATGACACTAGTATTATTTTTATTCATATCATTACATTTAAATGCAAAAATAGGGGAAAAACTTAGAAAAGGAGAGGTAGACTTACCCACATTGGAATATGTAGAGGAAATTATGGATACTTAAAGATTCTTCTTCGTTGATTGTATGGGAAAGGGCATAAGTGATCCTCCTTTTGTTATTTATTTTTGTAGAGTCACCACTTGAGGATATTTGAATTTTCAAGAATTATCCCTCTCTCGATCCTTCGAATGGGTGAACACCGCATAAGAGTGACTATTCATATTAGAAATGGTTTCATTATTTGAAGAGTTATATTCAAAAAATCCAATGTTTCCAACATATTCAATCTCATTAATAGCCAAAATTCCCTCATCCTGTTCATTTTCAAATTGATCTTCATCATAGTCTTCTTTAGTCCTTACTTCACATGTGGAAATCATGGGAGGTGCTTCAATAGATAATATTATTTCTCCTCCACCTATTCTTTTTCAATTTTTATTTTGATTTTGATGTAGATAACTTCCCCTCATAAAGGTATCTTGTAAATGTTTCTTCTTTAATGATAGCACATCATTTTCCAAATTTTCAACTAGGGAATCAATGGAGCCTTCTTTGGGAATTTGGAACCTTTGTTTACCATTTGGATTCTTCAATTTCCTAGATATAATTAGATCATCTTCTACTTTTATGGCATGATCTTGGGCCTCTTTAAGAGTTTGAGGTTGAAATCTTCGCAGAATGAATCCAACCTCAGGAAATTGTGCATTGATGAAGAATATTTTTTTGTTATCCTCATATGGTGAAGCTTCCATAGATAGTATTTTTATAAATCTATTTAATCAGGCCACAAATTTTCTCATGATATCATGTGAATATTTATTTAGTTGGACTAATTAAATAAGAATATCTTGTGAATCTTCAACTATTTTAAATATCTCTTCAAACCCAGTCCTTATATCTTCCCAATGTTTTATGGAAGGAGAGGGAAAGAGGTAGAACCATTCAAATCCTTTCTCTTAAAGTTATTCCACAAATAGTCTTACAGAAACATCCTCATATATAACTCCAAGAACTCTACATTCACTAATGAAGGCTATAATGTGTTTTTTTATGAATTTGAGTACCATCACTTTTGAATTTTTGAAAGTTCTTGTGAGACCCTTTCAGAAAAACATGAATAGGTGGTGTAAGAGTAAGCAAGTTAGTGTTCCTTCCCCATCAAATTTTTTTTAGGTATTTTCACTTCAACTTCATTTTTTTTCAAATATATTTTTCAGTGAGGAATAAGAAATTTTACATCCAAAAATATGAAAAGTCACTGTGGAATACGAAGGGTTACTCACATAAATCATAAGTTTGTTTTTAAGCAATAGATTTCATATTTTTAGGTATTTTTTAGTTTTTGTTTTTACATTTTATGTATTTTTATTATATCTTATTTTCAATATTTTGTGGTGCATTATAGGGTGCATGACAATAAAATCTACCCCATGATGGGCACCAAACACCGTTGGCTAAATAATTTTTCGCAAGTGAAAATTATGGGCTTTCACCAATGTTAGGGGACTAGGTCCCTCTGGTTAGGAATGAGGCAGCACCAATTATTGAAAGCAAGGAAATATGTACACTAATCTAACCATCATGGGTGGACTTTTGAATAGAGGTCGCACAAGAATAATCCACTAAACTCATGCGTAAGAAGGATGTAGAGGAAATATGTGTGTACGGAGAGAGGAGAAAGTGAGAAGGGGGTTTTATTAAATAAATATCATGTTGAGTTTATTGACATAAAACGATAATATTTCTAAGTTAACAATGAGAAAAAACTAATAAGAAAAGAAAGATGATAAGCAAAATCAACATAGAGTTTAACTGTATTATATTCATCAAAAGATTCACTCTTTCCCTGGTAGTGAAAGATTATAAATATTTAGTAGCGTAGTAGTTGAGATGGAGAGGAAAATATAATACAAGGAAATAAAATAAATGTAGTTTCTTACTTGTATTAATACAATGGGAGCTATCAACTAGGAAAATATAAGCTCAAACAAGAAAATATAACCCCTGGGAATGGAGAGAGCATTACATTATATAGCTGAATCTACTTGTTCTTCATATTCCCATGTGACTTTTCAACTTAAAGTGTAATCCTCAATGAAGAAATATAAATTTTAAGTGACATAAATAACTTTTTTTTAAATTATCCTCAATGAAGAAATAGAATTCTAGAGAGAGAAAGAGAGGAGAATAGAGGAAAGAAGAGAGAGAGAGAGAGAGGAGAAGATATAAGCATGAATGAACAAGGATGAATAAGCTCTGATAATGAATAATGACCTCCATATTAATTCCCAGTGATGGACTCTAGATGAATAAATCTGATCCCTCTGCACTACGAGAAGCCTCCTCTTGAATGATCAACCATGTAGCCCCGTCAGGTACATTGAGAGAAGAAGTGATAAGCACTTGATGACTAGACCATTAAAAACAATGAAGGATGTATTACCTCACTTGAATAAACCTTCTGATCCTTGAAAAACTGCCATGTCTTATTAATCAATCATTCACATGGATTAAACTTCATATCATTACCCACATAATACAAGCATGTTATCCTTGATTTGTCACCTTAAGAACATTGATGACCAATGATATGAAAGACTAGATCCTTCTAACATAGAGGTGGAGGAAGGATAGAGAAATTAAATACAATTTCATTCACCTTATGATTAGACACCCCGTATAAGATCCAAGGAAATGTCCTCCAAGATTAAAATGCACTCTGAGATCAAAATTGGGAACCAAGATGGCTTCCCTTCTTCTTGAGTCACAATTCAATTATCATTCCTTCGTAACCATGATTTTTTTTCATCTCTCATAGAAGTAAATATCCCTAGAGATGATCATCACATACTGATAGGTGGATATTTGTAGATATTTCCAAATTTGGCATGTTCACTCTAAGACACCTTACGCTTACCACATCTGGAAATGTGGTGATTTTCTTGCAAACTAAAGATTTAAGATCCCTGAAGAATGGAATCAATGGTACATGAAGGGGATGAACATACATGACCATTTTGATCTTATTTAGAAGATTTAATATTTTTTAGTAAGTCATACATGTGTTCTTATTCTTAGCAATTTTGTCAATTTGTAATTGTTGAGTGTTTTTATCTTAGAGGAATTAATTAAGGTACTAAAATCGAATTGTTTCTTAGAATTACTATTTTTATTATGATGAATAGTAGAGGCTTACTAAAAATATTAATTTTTCTTCTAGGTGTTAGATCAGAACAAAATCAATTGCAAAAGTTTCTATTTTGCATTGAGATGTTTTGCTTCACTTTTCAAGCAATTTGGTTTATTAAGTTTCCATAGATATGATAAAATGTTATTTGTATTTAGAAATTACATGTGGATATAAAGAATATATGAGTGCATCAATGGATGTAAGTAAAAACTCTTCTCAAAATCGTTTTCATGATGAATCTATAGTCAAAATATTGTGGCAATCAAAATTGGGGTTTGCAAGTTACGAGGAAAACGAGTTTTTAATAGCTAAGGCACAAAAGTGATTTTTTTTGGTTCTTGAACGTGGTGAATTAGCTTCAGCACCTATTTAATGGATTCTCATGAGTTACTTTATGTTTTCTCATTATTTTTTATGTTTTTGATTTTTGGGAGAAAGGGTGAGTGAATTTATATGGTGGGAGTGGAAGAGATGAGTGCACATCAGATAAATCGAGTGGAGAAATGTAAGGTGGAGAAAGGAAGCCTCCTTGCACTTGGGAGAACTTTTTGGGTGAAATATCACCTCAAAATGCACCTTGGGTGCAAAGAGATCTGAAATTACACCATGGGGATGGGGGATAGAGGAATAAATGACATGCACATGCCCAAGCACAAGGTTTTTTGAAAAGACATGCATCCTTGTGGTGGGATCATGTGCATACCAAGAGAATTAAAAGAGACAAAGATAAATAAAAAATGTTATTGAATGGTCACAAAGATGAAGGATATTTTTATGTTGGTGGATTACCAATCCTATTTGTTCAAGTATTTATACAACTAGAATTAGAAGGATCCAAATGTAAATAGATACACCAAAGAGTTATATTAACTCAACATTAAGGATTTACATGTATAGGATGATATAATAAATATCTCAAGGTATGTTAATGGATAAAACATTTCCATTCAATAAAACTCATAATGGTTAGAATAATAAATATGGATTATGCGTATTGGTTAGTGTGTAAGGTAAAATACAAGTTGTCCTAGAGACAACATTGTAACCCACAGGCAAAAATGCAGTTCTCATGTAGACATAAAACATTGCATAGTGATTCACCTATTTATATACATGAAGGAAATATAATCATCTTCCATGAGGAAAATGAGTTGTAGGTGAGTTTGTTAAATGGTCCAGTTGTATCCAATCCCTCCTAGGTTTAAAACTTAAGCACCTAATTCATAGCTCTGGTCAAAACGTGTTTACCAGTCTAAAAAGTTTTATCTTGCATGACAAAATCCATGCATAGAGAGGAAAACATAGATCTTATTTTAGAGGAAGATTATTTGGAATAGGTAGATGATTTAATAAATCATGTTTCCTTTGTGAATAAACTAGACATTATGCATTTTATTTTCCATGAGCTGTAAAAATTAGTACTAAAAAGAGTGAAAATAGCAATGATGTTTCACATCATGTAGATGTAAAAAATGATGTGTTTAATAGTATCATATAAGAATTTTTTTTGGATAACATCTCATGATCAAGATAGTTTCATTGAATTTATGAAATAATAAAATGTGCCCATATAGAAAAAGAAATTTTTCAAACCCATTTATAAACCTAAAAATAAGTGTTATAAGGTAATCATTGATATTTGTACCATTGATAATCATATATTATAGTGATATGGTTAAGAAGATTGGTCTAATGATAATTTCATACCTAAACCCATATAAGGTTTCATGTTTATTGAATGGGAATCATTTGTTTTTTAATGTAAAATGTAGAGTGTGTATCAATATTGGCACATATGAAGATGAATTATTGTGTGATATAATGCCCATGGACATATGTAATGTTTTACTTAGTATACCTTAGTAGTATTATAAATATGAGATTCATGATGGCCACTTAAATACATACACATTGATAAATAATAGATGGAATTACACTCTAAATTCTCTAAATGAAACAAGTATAGATGTAGAGAGGATTCCAAAAAATTTTTTGATTTTAGGAAAGGAGTTCTTGATTGATGTAAAAGAGGATAGTGAATGTTTTGGACTCATTTTGATGCTTATACATGAAATGGGGGAATGCAAATTCGTGCAAACAAAAGAGATCCCATGAAAGGTGAAGGAGTTAAGTGAATACAAAAAAATATTATTTTGAAGTATATTTTAGATGGTTTACTATCTCCATGCATTATCATTCATCAGATGGACTTGATATTAGGGGATATTTTATCAAACAAGGTCATATATAGGTTAACACCTTTAGAAAATTAGGAGATGAGAAAATATGTGAAAATGTTTCTATAAAAGGGGTTAATAACTAATATTTGAGCCTATTGTAGTACCTAAAATATTGGAAATGAGGAAAGCAGAGTGGATAATGTGAACTTATTCCATAACCATCAATAATATTATTATTAAGTATACAATTATATTTCCATTCATGGATGATTTGATGGAATGCTTGAGTGGAATGAAGTACTTAAAAAATATTAATATAATAATGGATACCACCATATCATAATCAAATAATAGGATGAATGGAATATTGATAGATTATATGAGTCATGTGTCATGCCATTTAGGTTAACCAACACATCAAGAACATTCATGTGATTACTGAATGAATTGTGGAATGATTTTATTCGTAAAATTTTATTTGTTTACTTAGATGAAATCTTGTTTTTTATAAATACATAATAATAACACATGGTTCATTTATAAAAGTTTTATATTTATTACAAAAGGATAAGTTTGTGAATCTGAAGAAATTTTGATCTATATGGAAGGAGTCGATGCACTTAGGATTTGTAATATTTCAAGAATGGTTGTAGATGGATCATGCAAGTGTGTGAGCTATAGTATATTTTTATCACTCAAGAATGTAAAAAAGGCCTAAATATTCTATGGATTTATAGGAAGGGTTGTTTTTCACAGGAATGTAGTTGTACAGGTTGTAGGGGTTAGCTAAAGAAAATTTTATCTAGGAGAAACATTGCATAATCATATCATGTCACTTTGACCTTTGTGC
This sequence comes from Taxus chinensis, assembly GCA_019776745.2. Lineage (NCBI taxonomy): Eukaryota > Viridiplantae > Streptophyta > Pinopsida > Cupressales > Taxaceae > Taxus > Taxus chinensis. Next base: position 454,689,279 of record CM034151.1, on the reverse strand, counting down.
AATTAAGTGAAAGATATTGTTTTTCATAGATGGCTACATACATGTACAAAAATCTAAAAATATGTATAGTATGTTTTTTGGTGAAGGGGAATATTCAAAATGTATGGTTATATCAACCATTTCTAATAGATAAAAAAACATTAGGAGAATTTAAGTATTAATTATGTTTTGGTATTTATAAAAAGGAAATTTGGTCATGGTTCTATCTTTTTTATGGATATATATTACATAGATGAATTGACTAAGTACATGTCACACGTGAGGATATAGGGTGCATGAAGGGGCATACATAGGTTGATTGAGATATCGTGTAAATGTTCACACCTAAGGAAAAATACTTTGGGACTTAGCTAATTTTGTGTATCGTGGGCTAAAATAAAAATGCAGAGTTAGAGTGTCGACCAAGAAATTATTTAGAAAAAGAGAAAAGTAAAGAGACCTAATGATTAAGGAAAGTATATTTTTGAATAAAATCAAATGTAGATAAAATATGAAAGGACATGCATGGATCAATTTATCAATAGCATCAAAACATGTTCTATTTATAGGATAGTCTATAATAACGGTTGTAAACACATGCACGCTTGTGAATATTTTTGGATGTAATGCATGTTGGATATTTTGAGTATGTAGAATATTATTAGGAGAGTGCATGGGTGGTGAAGGAAAATTCCCCACCCCTATATATATTTGTTGTACGCCATAGTTTTGGTACCGTTACCAAAAGTTACCAGTCCTTAGTTATCAGTTCTTGGAGTTTGTTATGGTCTAGGGTTTGATGCTTATGTATGTTCCAAGTGTATTAATCGACATTTATTCATATTTTGATGTGTAATACTTTAATATAATAGATTATGGATGATGTATTATGATCATTGACGTGTCTGAATATGGTGAATTCATGGTGCAATTGTTATTAAATTTTTTTATTATATGTTATGTTCCTTATTACATGTGTTTCCAATTTAATGCATGTAATGGTTTAGTGTGATTAAATGAATACTTGGTTAATTTATGATCATGTATTTGTATGATAAAATTTTGACAAGCAATACAAAGGAGGGACCTAGTAGTTGTGTGAACATGAGGTGAAAATTCAACCATGCTAAATGAGGTGTCAGCATGCCTAGCATTCTATTAGGAAATAAAAGGCTACATTTTGGTTCCTTTCTCTTTGCAAATTTCCTTCTAGGATGTTTTTAGTAGATGGCATATTGTTTGACTTTAGAATTCATTGAAAGATGGGTAGAGGACAAACAAGATCAATTTACATAGAGATATAGTAATGGACTTGATTTCAATGCATGGAAGTGGGTGGAAGATAATATTTATCACGGGCTCTATGAAATGTTCTTCAGCTTATTTCCAACATAATTATATGAGTGGTTGACATCTTATGCATTAGGGAAGTGTTGGGTTCATAAACTGATACTTTGGATGGAATAGGATTATTAGAATTCTTTTTATATAGATGTGGAGTGGACTAGAGTTATAGATCACTGGTGGGATGGAGTGTTGCATAATTATACATTATAGTATAGTATTTCTAAATTTTTATGTCTAATGGAATCTGAATTAAAATAATTGCATGATCCCAAAGGATCTTACTTGCATGTTATGCCTTTGGTGATGAAGATATTGATTATAGAAATAGATTTTGAGATCCTCCCTATGGCTAGCTGAAACCCCACCATGCATAGGGGTAGGATCAAGTGTGAAGAAAGATGACATACCTTGCAGAAGAAATAAATAGAGAGGAAAGATAACTTAAGTTTAATGAAGTGTGAGAGAGGGACATGACACATGTGTGGGAGATTTAGGAGGCACTAAAGTTAAAGAGGATGGTGGATTGTGAAGGTTTAAATATCTCATAGAATATGATCATGTGCGACATCAGACTCTCCAAATTTTTTGGAAAGCATACTACACAATCCCCTTTGGCTTCAGATGAGATTTTGTTAGAGGAAAGAATGAGGACTGTGGGAATGCATATGATCCCACCTAGTCGCCTAGCCATTACGTTTGGTGTTCTGGATCTAGAGGTAGTTATTGAGAAGTAGGTTAGTGTAATTAGATAGGAATATATGGGTAGATATCACTTTGTGTTTAATTTAGGAGATTCAAGTTAACAGTGTACCCATGAAAATACATTTGGCCCCATTATTTGGTAGTATTATGTAGGTAATTGTTCTTAGGTGCGTCATCAAGATAGAATATTGGTGCATAGACCATTAGAAGTACCTTAGTAGAAGTTGTGACCACACAGATTGTTGGTGACTAGACCAATACTACAACTGGGAAATAAGGAAGTTCATCAACTAGACCACAGCCCATAGTAGGGGTGTACAAGGTTCAAGTCAGCCACCTAGAGGAAATATTGGTGGTAGTTCTAGTTTTGGATCTAGTGGACAAGGACCACATCCACACTAACCACCATTGAATCAACCACCACCTCAAAAACCATTACAGCCAACACGTCAAGTTTACTATGAGATGTCTCTTTGTTTACTAGAGTATAGAGGTATTGAAGATATAGAAGAGCATTTGCATAAGTGTGAACTATTATGGTCATGCTAAGGGAATTACAACTTTAGATAGAAAGGAAATTTAATTTTCCACTACACTTTAAGGGAGCGTGTATAGTTGGTATAGAAAATATGATCCACATCATACTGTGCTAGATTATAATGCTTTGCACTAAATTTTTGGTTGATTTTTACATTCCATAATTTGAATAAAAAGCATTAGCGCACTCAAGGATATTAAGTAAGGATTTATAAAAGCATGATGGAGTATGATGAACATTTAAGACTTTTTTTTCTAATTTTTCTTATGATATTCATCCTAGTCATCATGCATAGTGGTTTGTTAGAGGATTTTTGACTCCATTACAAAGAGCACTTTCTCATAAGACATATGTGGATCTACGTGAGGCTTTGGAAGTTGTTCTGCATGTTGAGGTGGTTATAAATGTTAATACTAGAGTGAGCCCATTCTTGGAGGCACATATCACATCCATGGTGAATAATTTTGAGAAGCTTTCTATCCAACTCAAAACATGAGATGTGTAGTGGTATATGGTGTATTGATTGTGAGGTTGAGGGACATATGAAGTATAGTTACCCATACAAATATATTCACATGATGTTACTATATTGTGAAGTTTTCCACTTGGACCATGATTTTCAGAGTTATCCCCATTTGAAGTGTGTAATTCAGAAGAATGTTTCCATATACTATAAGATTTGTAAGTCCCATACTCATGACATTACTAATTGTAGACTGATTAATCATATACATGAAGACAGTGAAATAGGAGTGTGCTAGACTAGTGTGGCAGCAGATCTTAGGAGTAAAAAGAACAATAATATAATGAAGGGCAACAATGGAGATAATATAAATGGAGGACTTTCAAGGAGGATATCAGGGATGAGGTCACAATGGTGGTAGAGAAAGGTTAGCTGGGGAACTTGTTACACTTGTGGATCACCTGATCATTACCAACAGAGATTTCCCTCAGAATACAACTTTCTCATGGTGTGGGAAGCATCATAAGTTGGAATATTTCTTGAACCTATATGAGAACATGAGTAAAAAAAATGACAAAGGTATGGGAATGATCAAGGTGCAACATGTGAATGTTGATCAATGGATGCCAAAGAAGATTCCTGATCTAGAATTGTAACCCATGTTGGTTACAACGAGCACCAAGGTAGCATGCATGTGCATAAACCTCTAAAGGCTAAGATTCTAATTACTTGGGAGGAAGTGATACATGTCAAGTATCCATATGTGGTACATCAAAGAAAGTATACCAAGAGACTATAGGAGTCATTAGAATCTATAGGGATGAAATACAATGCTTAAAAGAATACACACATGAGAGAGAATGGGTAAAGAATGTTGATATCCCCTAGAAGGATGTGGATGACCTGAAAGAGGTGTGTATGATGTTGCACCAAGAGAATATTATTCTTCTACTAGGGGAATGGCTTCGGGAGAAGGTACCATGCACCAGAGTTGAGTGTGAGAGGAAGATACTTCATAAAATATACCACCTTCATGACCATGAATTTGACAAGGAGATTACATTGATGCAATAATTTGATGGTTTTTTAGTAAGCAAATATCTTGATAGATACAGGCATGTTGAGGTAAATGTGCTGACTCTAGAAGCATGGAATCAGATGGGAAGACCTATATTGTAGCCATCTTTGAATGTGTTGTATATGGAAAATTAAACTAAGGATATGATATTGGGGTACTAAAGAATGCATCTGTTATCTATTAAAGGAGCCAAGTTTACTAGGGACTTTGAGGTATTAGATCTTACTGAAGCAGAAAACTTCCCAACATTACTTGGGTGACCCTTGTGCTATGCAAACATTGTTAATTTGCATTTTAACAATAGATACATTAGTTTTGAGAATAAAGACAAGTGCATGATTATACCTATATTTGAAAAGAAGGTAGAGCCTTATGTTGAGCCTTTGAGTGAAGAGGAGATTAATCAAATTTATGCACAGATGGTGCATGATCCAGAGAACCTAGAACCATTAAAAGAAGGCATACTTTAGTGGGAAGATGTGCAATATGTAAGTGACACTACTGGTGTTTCTTGTGATAACTATGATGGAATGTATGAATATGGTCAAGGTTGAAGTTAAAGGGTGAGTCAAAAGGATGATCAGGATGTGTATGGTGAGGTATTTTGGCTCAGGCTCAGGTACTAAGATATACTGGTGAAGGGAAGCCCGATACATTCTTGTGCTATGGAGAGTAAGTGGCCGAATGAAGGAGATAAAGAAACATGCAAGTCTATACCTTACACAGGACATAAACAATGTACTAGTTAAACACATATAGATAACCTCTTGGAATGATAAGAAGTGATAATCACCTTTTCCACTAGGTTTACTCAGAGTAATGTACCTATGCACATATGTGAATTTCATATAAGAATCCGGCTTCTCATCACGTCCATACTTGTGAGAGGTTATGGGCAAGGCTAGAGGATTTACTACCATCCATTATTATGGGTACATAATTTCTACTCCACACTACATGGATGCACACATGCCTGGTATGTCCATGCTGAGATAAAAAGGGATAATATGAATTGGATAAGAGATGACTACATGTATGATTCAAACTTTTGATTAATTTTATACTAAATGTCTAGTCCATGAAGCATTACAAATCATGAAGCACATCAGATTGGGGGATAGCATGAAGGTAAAAGAGATCATGCTAGAGATGCTTGGGAGAATCTAATTTTGAGGTGCACCTTGATCTTGAGGAGATAGAATAGGTAAATATGGGTCGCACTTGGAAAGAGAAAGAGAAAGGAAAGCTAGTGTACATGATTGATGATGAGGAAGTAGACCACCTAGAATGTATCCACAGTAAGGGTGCACATGAGGTAATGGATTCTATAGATGAGAAGGCATGCACATACCATGCCCCCATGAAAATGAAGAAGGTGAATATTAGCACTAAAGATGAGCCTTAGGAAGTAATAATTGGGGATTACTAGTCAGAACAGGAAGTAGCTAAGATCATTTAGCTTTTGCATGAATTTCAGGATCTCTTTCCCTAAGGTTACCATGAATTAAAAGGTGTGCATCCTTTTTTAGGTGAGATGAAGATAAAATTGAAAGAAGGTGTGTGCCTAGTTATGAAGAGACCATGTAGGATGAATCCTAACCTATGCGTGTGAAGGTAAAAGAAGAAATTGATAAGATTCTCAAGTCTAGAATAATTGAGCCTAATTGAAAGTCTGAATGGGTTAGCCCCATGGTTATAAGTGTTAGGATCAAGAAGGATGGATTAGATGAAGATCTGTGTGGACTATAGAGAGTTGAATGGTTCATGTGTTATAGATCCCTTTCCCATGCCTTTTAATGAGGAAATTTTGGAGGACGTAGCTAGGTGAGATATATTATTTCACTGATGGTTTTTCAGGCTATCATCAGGTGCATTCGTGAAAGAAGATCAAGAGAAGACAACTATTCACTACTAAGTGGGGAATCTTTGCATATATAGTTATTCCTTTTGGATTGTAAAATGCGCCAACAATATTCTCACACATTGTTGTGTAAGCATTTAAGGAATTTATTCACAATTTCTTGCAAGTATATTTGGATGATTGACAATGTATAGATTAGTCAAGGATCACTGTGATAATATCAGGATATATTTTGAGAGGTTCAGGAAGTTGAGCATATCTCTTAACATTAAAAATTATATCTTTACTACACCATTTGGAACTTTACTAGGACACATCATTTGTAAAGAAGGATTGTTGGTAGACCTAGTCAAGATAGTTGTGATTTTGGGTCTGGAGGAGGCTACTAATCAGAGTGAAGTGTGTAGATTTTTGGGGCATACTGGATACTACAGGAAGTTTATCAAGGGATGTGTAAATATTTTTGTGTCCCTATAAGAGTTATTCAAAGCTAAAGGAAAATTTTATTGGGGTGACGTGCAATAGTAAATTTGAAGATTTGAAGGAACAACTTAATTACTCCACCCATTTTACGGTTTCCTTCATGGGACAAGCCTTTTCATGTTCATGTTGATGCTTTAGCATGGAAATTGGCGTAATGTTGGAAAACCAAGAGAAGGAATTATGGATCATCCCATTTTCTTTGCAAGAAAGAAGTTGACACCTGCAGAGTAGAATTATACAACCACTAAGTGTGAGGATTTGTCCATGATATATGCTTCATAAGTTTAGATATTACTTGTTGACTACTCCATTTATTTTATATACAGATCATATGACATTGAAGTACTTAGTTAACAAGTCTTTTTGCAAGGGCATTCATTTGTAGATGGATACTTCTGTTTAATGAATTTGACTTTACAGTTGTTGTCAAGCCATAAGAAAGATAAATTCAAGGCCTGGACCATTTATCAAGGATCAATTTTAGTGAGGATGCATCAGAGAATTGAGGATACTATGTGTGATGCATAGTTTTTCAGATTGAACCAAACACCCATATATTTGGAAGACATAGTTGTATTCTTTTGCACATGGATAACACCTGGAGGAATGAAGACATTGGAGAAAAATATAGCTTGTCATATCGAGTGGTGCCTTATAAGTTGATTGGAGGAGACTTGTACAAAATGGGAAGATGAGGTTTTGTGCTGGCATGTTCTTGAGCATGAGTGTGAGGCTATTATGGAAGAGGCTCATGGTGGAATAATAGGAGGACAATTATGCAGGTGATGCACAACTGCATGAAAATCCTCATGGCTGGTATTTGGTGGGAAACATTGTACAAAAATACCAAGGAGTATGTAAAGTCATGTGATCATTGTCATTGCCTAGGAAATATTAGACATAGAGATGAGATGCCACTTCGAACTATTACGAGCACAAAACCTTTTGAGAAGTGGGATATTGAATTTTTAGGACCTATTTCCCCACTCATACATAGGACTAGCACACACTACATTCTAAATTATACAGACTATCTAAAAAAGGTGGGAAAAGGCTACACCTACAAAGGATTGTACTGCAGCCACAAGAATAAGATTTATTTGAGAGAAAATTATTAACAGTTATGGCTACCCATTAAGATTGACAAGTGATAAAGGAACTCATTTCTTAAATGAGACTATCAGATTTTACTAGAAGATTTTATGGTAGCACACCATAAAACTACTCTTTATCACCCATCAAGCTAATGGTACTATTGCAGAAGTTTTAACTAATATTTTGGGAAAAAAATTGACAAAGATCTATGATGTTGGAAGAAAAGATTGGGATAATAAAGTTGTCAACTGTACTTTGGGCTTATAGGACCACTTATAAAAAATTGAATAAGGCCACACCTTTTTAGTTGGTGTTTGGCACAATGGCTATGCTCCAGTGGAATTCATGTTACCATCCCTACGTATTGTGCGCACAGGTGGATTAGATGATGAAAAATATATTCAAGAGTATGTCGATAAACTAATGCAATTAGATAAGAGGTGTGTCATTACACGTTGGAGATAGAATACTGAGAAGGAAAGATAGAAAGCATGGCATGATCATCATATTAATAACAAGACATTTACAATGGGAAAAATGGTCCTTTTCTATGACTCCAAGTTTCTACGACACCCGCATAAGGGAAGTTGAAGTGCATTGGATGGGACCTTGTTTAGTAACCAAGATACTTAAATTAGGTGCATGTCAGTTGTAGGTGCTAAATGGTACTATGTTTCTCAGTTACTTAAATGAGAGTAGGTTAAAGACCTACTATAAATAAAGCTTCTTGGTGTTTGTAATAAGGTAGTATTTCCATTTAAATTAGATTTACCTTTCATGTGTTTCTTTCAAGTTGTTTCTATGTTTTTCTATTTTTTTTCTATTTTTGTAATAAGCACACTTGCACGTAGGAAGCTGATTACTATATATTGAGTTCGTGCATAGAGGATCACACATAGTTTTAGTGTGGGGTGACCAGGTAAAAGTGAGTGAAAAAGAAATCCATCGGTGTCAAGAGTTGTATACAAGTTGGTGCATTTGGAAAGGATGACACATGTATATGTGTGAAGTAAGTATGCTCTCTAGAAGAGAAAGGTGCTATAGGTGCTAATTTTGATGGTGCTCATAAGGAAATTTCTTAGAATGAAGACTGGACATGAAAAAGGGCCGCACAATGTAACACAAAGTAGGAAACAAAATGATGAACTACTTAGTATATGGTGTAGAGGGTTATGTACTATGGTGGAAGGAGGAATGCACAAGTATTATGTGACCTATAAAGTAGTGAGAGTGCTAGAAGGTTATGATGGCAATGTGTGAAAGGGAGAAAAGGGATAAAGCAAAAATTGAAAAAACATGTTTTAAATCGGGAAAATGCTTTAAAAATTTAACAAGTAAGAAAATGTTTTAAAAGGAAGAAAAATTAAGGCAATGGAATATTAAAGCATGGAAAATTTATGAAAGGGGGAAAATCAAGTAATTTCTACCTTGAATCTAAGAATATTTGAGAAATTGGTCTATCGAGTGATTTAGGGCAACAAAGTAAGAAAACTAGATCAACATGCAGGAAGTGTTGTGTGTGACTCCTTCATGGAAGGAAGGAAGTTGTATATGAGGGTTGAGTATAAGACTAGTGGACGAGAAAAAGGGGTTTGTAGAATTTAAGAAACTAGGGTTCGCAGCACTCATGTATTGAGGTGATATTAAAAGTTTCGGAACATGATATCGAGGTTATAAGGTAATAGGAAACATGGCACCAAAAATAATGACTACTTCATCACCAAGAGGGAGAAATAAGGATCAAACAAAGAGGTTTAAAGTCAAGGACCCAATGGAGGAGATATACTTAGATATGTAGTACCCCCTTGGGTACTTAGGGTCCATAAATGGAAGTCACATCTCGCAAAATGTAAAATTAGTGAATTCAATCATAGGGATTTGGGACATGAAGTGACCTTGAAGACGGTCATGTTACAGGAGATGCCAAAGAAGAATGAAGGGACAGGTACTAGTTGATAACTCAGTGAGAAGAATCCTAAATAAATTAGTGGTCCTCCAGTTATTTTAATTACCCTTCTTCACAAAACCTATGCATTTATTTCATTGTCTCATGTATAGGACACATGAGGGTTATTTTTATTTCACGGGCAAAAAAAATAGGATCACATCCTAGCTTATTGAATAGGTTATAATGTTACTAGGTATAGGGGAATACATGGGACTAGACCTATGTGTCAATGTCAAGATTGACAAATTCGTCATGCAATTATAGTACGAGAATGGAGGAAGGGCCATGATAATTCCAAAACTAACATACCACACAACTAGGGTTGCATCTAGATTCGTAAGTTTCAAATTAGGTGCCTCAGAGAGGTGGATTGATGTGAATAATAAGTTCTTATACATTGCGCACAGGATGGATCACAAAACATAATATAATATAGTGCATTATATCGCCAATGGGATAATAGAGGAGGAAAAAGCACATAATAAAGAGGGGGAAAATATTACTTGGGGCTTGATCCTCCTACTAATTGTTTTCTGGGAAATTAGAGTTGCAAAAGGACCATATGAGAACATGTGGGTTCACCCACTAGTGAATAAGTCCCCCATAGTTTATTTTTTAGGATATACCTATGATGGCATAGTCACCAATGTGTATAAAGGTAGGTTAGACAAGTGGTACAATAGGATGCAGGCCACGTTTGATAATGAATAGTGCATTCAGACATAATTTCCAGTAGAGGTTAGAGAATAGGAAACTTTTTTGGTAATGTAACACTATAGTCTTTCAAGTTTCAAGATGGCAGATGGAGAAATGAGCACTTGGTGCAAATTTTCATTTACATTCATGACCAAATATTTCAAGTGCACAATGAACTGAATAAAGGATGCATAGAAGTTAAACTTTAATGTTGACACTATGGAATCTGATTGGAACACTTTATGTGTCACCTATAGGTACAATTCTAGGCCTGTATATTTGGAGACTCTAGATCTAGATACTTTAGACCTGAACTCCCAGTTGAATGTCACAATAAAAGGGATGATATATAGAGTTATTTTCATCTTAAGACCAAAAACCAAGGTGGAATAGAGATGGAGGTTATAAATACTTTCCTTCCACAAATAGGGAGAATTATTGTGCCACCACTCAAGAGAATGCACAAATAATATCCTAAGGAAGAAGAATAAGAGCATGGTGGACTTGATCACTTGCAAAGAAAAAAAATGTATCACAAAAGAATGAGACAGGATGATGGCATAATGAATTCTCAGCCACCTAAAGATGATATAAAAAAGACAAAGTTCAAGCATGGTGGGGCACATGTGGTTTCTAGTGAAGAGTAAGAGTCTAGTGATGAGGAAAAGGTGGAAAATTTGTTGGAAGAGCTGGAACACGAATGGGTCAAGAAAATGACAAAGAAAAAGGAAAAATAATAGGCCTAATCTAACACCAGAGAGGAAGAAACAAATTAAATTCCACCCAAGGAAAAATCACCAATGTGTGAGGATGCACATGAGGAAAAGGAAGTCGGTGAGACTTTTGTTATCAAGGAAGATAAGGGCTCAGAAGGTACAGCTAACACAGACCCCTTCACTCCAAGAAATCAAAGAATGAAGGAGAAGGAAGTTAAAAAGAGGTAGACACCCTAATCACCACATATAGACTTTTTGGATGACCCTACAAAGGTCTTGAGGACATGATTCTAGAGCATAATATCCATAGATAATTTATATGATTGGGAATTAATGGATAAACATGGAGGGGTCTCATGTACCAGGAAGATGTTATCCTGGAATTTTTATACGAATGTAAATGAGCTTGAGTTTTAGGTAATTAATAATTCCCTCAGTGTTATAGAGCTAAAGAATGAACCTAGGAAAAGATACAAGAAGGTAGATCCTATGTATTTATCAGATGAACAGGTATGTAATGCCTTGAACAAGATGGTCGTGAACATTACACGTAGGAATTTATATTTCAGTGCTACAATTATGGTGAAGGTATCTAATAAAAATACTAAAGAGTGTGAGATTGAGAATCTTAAGAAGGATATCTAGGGAGAGAAAAAGTGCACCAAGAAATATTATGACATGGCGGGTGTATTATTGAAATAGATTCTAGAAACATGTCTGTCCTTGGTGATCCAAGTCAGGTATGATTATGAGGATGATATGGATTACCTTGAGGAACTCATAGGGATGATTCTGGCGAATATTAAAAGTAGAACATGACCTACAAATGAATAAGTGGCTAGGGAAAAGGAAGCAGATAAATTAGTTGTTAAGGTTAGGATAATTGAACTTAAGGATCTATTCACGCAGCTCAAAGAGGAAAGTAGTAAAGATAACTTAGATTTTAATAGGTGCCAATATTTTGACCATATCCTTAACACAAGGGTAAGTGATGAAGAATTAGAACTTAGGGTTATACAGGAAAATATATCGACTAATAAGATTAAGCACACTAAGGTTATGAAAAATTTGTCATAGCAGAAAGAGTTGATTAAGGAAAAAAAGATAAGCTAGTGTTTCATATCAAATAATGTTAGAACATGGTGTAGGATCACATGGATATGATCAAAGGATTTTTTATAGATTTAACAGTGGTTATCTAAGAACTCAATAGTATAGTTGAAGATTTGGTGTTTGACCAATTTCAAGGATTGTAGAGGTAACACTCAGGAACTCAAGGAATGGAATAAATTTGAGGGTGAGTTAAATGCTAAGTTCCTAGAAATTATTCAACAACTTGAGGCCTAATTTGAATTTAATATAGGTGGGATGATTTTTTTTTGGTATTGAATTTTTTATCCTTTCATTGTGTTACATATACAATCTTTTGAGAAACAAGTTGGAAAAACCATTTCCAAGGATGGAAATCCAAATTAGTCTGGGTTAATGTTGCATGGCTGAATTTAATAAGTACATGTTGCACACGAGGATCCAAGGTATGCATGAAGGGTCATACATTGGTAGAATGGGATAGTGTGTGGAGGTTCACTCATGAGTAGAAATACTTTTGGACTAAGCCGATTTTGTGTACCACGGGTTAAAAATAGAAAGGAAGAGTTAGAGCTCCAACCAAACAATGATTCATAACCAAATAAAATAAAGAATAAGTGGCAGCCAAGGAAAGTCTATTTTTGGGGAAAATCACATGCAGATCAAAGATGACAGGACATGCATGGATCGAGCTATTAATAGCATGAAAGCATGTTTTATTTGTAGGATAGTCTATTATTGGCAATGGTTGTAAACAAATGCACGCTTGTGGCTATTTTATGATGTAATACATGTTGGTTATTTTGAACATGCAGCCTATTATTAAGAGAGTGTATGGGTGGTAAAGTACAAGTCCCCACCCCTATATATATTTTTTGTATGTCATAGTTTTGGTTCCATTACCGAGAGTTAATAGTCCTTAGTTATCAGTTATTGGAATTTCTTATGGTCCAGGGTTTGATACTTTTATATGTTCCAAGCATATTGATTGACATGTATTCAGCTTATGCTTTGTAAGACTTTAATATAATGGATTATAATTATTAAAGTGTATAAATATTGTGAATTCATGGTGCAATTGGTATTAATTGTTATTAGATTGGTTATGTTCCTAATTATGTGTGTTTCCAATTGAATGTATACAATGGGTTATTATAATTAAATTAGTACTTGGTTAATGTATCATCATGTATTTGTATGCTAACACCTTGAAAAGCAACACGAAGGAGGGACTTGGTAGGTGTGCACATTTCAGGTGAGTATTCAGCCCTGTTGAATGAGGTGTTAGCGCACCTAGAGTTCTGTCTGGAAATAAAAGACTAGAATAAATTATTAAAAATGGATCATTTTATTGTCTATAAGAAAATTAATGACACTATCCATATTTCTAAATAAGACACTATCCATATTTCTAACTTATTTTTTAGCAAACTTATGATATTGTATGAACTACTACACACCATTGTATCTAATAGAGATAATAAGTTTGTGGTTCATTTTTTGTATATATTATGGCTAAACAAAAAGTTTAATTTTAGTTCTACATACCACCTATAGATGGAAGACAAAATACAGGTTATCAAAATAAGCCATACAACAAATTTGAGAGTTTTGGTAGGAAAGAAGGAAGGAATATCGGATTCATTTCTTTTGTATGGGAAGTTTACATATAACAACTACATGAATTAAATAAACAGAAGACACATTTCCAAGTTTTATGTAGGAAAATACTATAAGAAGTTATGGAGTTGACAAATTTTCCATGAGAAGAAGTAATCAGTGTGGAATTGGATTCTACATATTACATGAACGATGTACATGAGAAAGTATGAAATTTTTTGGAAAAGAGTAATGTGCGATACAAGGAGCATAAAAATTTAAATAAGATACACTTGGATTTGTAGCCAAATATTGATTTCTTATGCACCTGTGTAAAAATAGGTTCCTAAGAGGGACATATGACAAACTCAAGTAGATGAATCTTGGACCATGTATAATCATAAGAATTTTTTTGGAGAAAATGTATGAGATAGAGCTATCGGCAAGGATGGAAATCTATCCTATCTTCAAATTATCAAATTTTTAATAGTATTTTTAGGAGAAACCCATTTAAGAAGTATGTTGCAAATAAATTAATTGGAAACACTGACATCCTAAATAGAGATATGATAATATTAAATATATTCTATATGATTATGTGGTAAAAACAACATGTAAAAAGGAGAATAAGGAATATCTAGTGAACTAGAGAGGAAAAGAGGTTGAAGATGTGTCTTAGGTTAATGAAGCATAAATTTATAGACTTAATTCCATTGTAAAAATTTAGATACTCACTTGATTAGGGGCTTAAATTTCTTCTTTCTTAGGATGTTAGATATAGGAAAATTTATGATCATGATTAATTATGTGTTACCCAAAAATATTTCAAATTAGTAAATAAGGACTTTCACAATGTTGCACCACTCCCAAATATGTCACACAAAATACTAATTCCTTATTTATTTCTTCTATAATCATATCCAAGCCATAAAATACTACTAAACCTTACATTATTATGTTATTTGTATTGAAAAATTGAATCTCAGTAACATTACCCATTTCATGCATCTCCATATTGCTTTCCTAAAACTATATTTATCTATGTAAATCATGTTCATATTTCACACACCTACCAAATACAATTGAAATATTTACACATTGTTTATTTCCATGAAACACTATTATAGTATGCTAAATTTCCAAAGAATTGTACAAACATATGATGATTAGTTGATGTTATAATACACCCATGAGTTCACTAAACTCATAAGGCCTTGCATTTATATAGGACCACTTTCATTTTCTTCAATGATGATATTTTCATCTAATAGTATCTCTTATCAACATTGATATAACTAGAAGGGGGAACATGTAGTTCTTGATCCATCCTTCATTACCATATACCAACCAAATTATCTAATTGAGCTTTCTCTAATTAAATAAAACTTCCTAAGAAAACCAATGGTGAAAAAGACCACATAAATACTTACACATTAGTGAAAAATAGATGGAAGTATACTCTAAATCCTTTACAAGACACAAGTGTAGAGGTGGAGAGGATTCCACAAATATTGTTGATTTTAGGTAAGAATTTATTAAGAGATGTGAAAGGGGATAGTAAATTTTTTGTTCTCATTATGAGACTCATACAAAAAATAGGGGAAGAAAATTCATGCAAACATAAGAGATCCCATGAAAGGTGAAGGAATTGTTAAATGAATACAAAATATCATGTTGAAGGATATTTTAGATGGTTTACCACTTGAATGCATTATTATTCATCAGATGGAAGTTATACTAATATATAATTTATAAAATAATGTCATATATAGGTTAATACCTATGGAAAATGAGGATATGAGAAATCAATTGAAAGTGTTTCTTTAGAAGGGGTTAATTCGATGATATTTGAGCCTAGTGTAGAACCTACAATATTGGAAATTAATAAAGGAGAGTATAGAATGTGTACTAATTCTAGAGCCATCAACATGATTAATATTAAGTATACATTTCCATTTCCATAAATGGAAGTTTTTATGGAGTTTTTGAGTGGAGTTAATTACTTCACAAAGATTGATTTGAATAATGAACACATCTATATCATAATAAAATAAGGAGATGAATGGAAGACTAGTGGATTACATGAGTGGTTGTTCATGACATTTAGGTTAACCAACGTACTAAGAACATTCATGTAATTGATGAATAAAGTGTTGAAGCCTTTTCTAGGTAATTTTGTCATTATTTGCTTGGATGACATCCTTATTTTTTGTAAGAAATAAGAAGAAAACTTGGTCCATTTACATAAAGTATTAGATTTCTTGTAAAAGGAGAATTTTTTGACTCTGAAAAAATGTGGTTCTAGGTGGAAGGATATGGTGCACTTAGGATTTGTAATATTTCAATAAATATTGTAGATGGATCATGAGAAGGTCTGTGTTGTAGTATATTTTTATCACCAAATTTTTTCAAAAAGGCCCAAATATTCCATGGATTTGCAATATATTTTAGGAAACTCATTAGAGGATTTAGTGTAATTTGCTCACTAATTAGTGAGGTGATGCAAAATAATAAGAAGGATTTTATTTGGATCATAAATAAAAAGTATGGGTTCCACAAGTTGAAGATTAAGGTATTAAAGTAGCCAATATTGGATTTCCTTTATTTTGATAAATTATTTCATGTTGATTAGTACGTAAATTGAATATCCATTACAATTGTGGTGATTTGAGAAGGAATACTGATTACATATTTTTGTGATAAATTGAATGATGCAAGAATAATGTATTTAGTTTATGATCATGATTTTTATACCATTGTGCTAGATATAAATAATTAGAGGCATTATGTAACAACTACTTTCAATCCTTCAAATTATGGGATTTTTTTTTAAAATTTCCCAAAACTAACTTTTTAATTCAATGATTTAAATGTATAACATTCCATTTAAATAAAACAACTATATAATTACAACTCATCATATAAAAAATTAATAAAACATGTGCATTACTATGGGTTGCTGAGATCCTGCCTGATCTCCCATAGGATACTCTTTTGAGTAAGTATACAAAGTATACTAGTGGTTCCCTTCTCAGCATTGATTTACAAGTGATGTTTTCTAAGTGTCAACATGGAACTCATTCAATCGACTCCCATCTATCATATCACACTATTATTTAGAACTTCGTGCATCTTGACAGTGTAATGAATTACACTAATTTACCAAATCTTAAGAGTCGTTTCTTCCATGCTCAGTTTCATGATGGCACATTCATCAACCGAAACATGTCCCATCACCATATCACTTGAATTAGTTATGAGTATTGAATCAGTTAGTTGTGTTAATTTAGTTTAAAGCTACGCACAAGGTACAAACTTGTTCATCCCATGTAGGATAAACAACATTATTTCTTTAGCATATCACACATTCCTTCTTATTAAAATAGTCACAATTAGTGGACCTTCATAGTATAACTTAGGATATATGCTATATAAAAATATTCACTTCATGACCTTCGTCATTAAATGGATATCGTGATACAATCGTCATCTAAATTTTACCTACTAAGTTCCATTAATTAGGAATGTCGTAACACTTAACTTATTTGATTACAAGAGAATTAGTTTTACAATAGGTTTCCCTTCATATCTCAGTATGTATATATATATATATATATATATGAACATGTTCCTAAGGTCTACAACTTAGTTCGACACAAACCATAATCATTTCCATAAGTTATTTACTTACATACATTATGCATCTTAAATTTAATTGAAGATAACTTCTTGTGTTATTATCGCAGCCCACGATTTGTTTATCACGACATTTTTGGATTATTCCATTAAGCATACATTGTATAACACTTATCAGTGGAAATATTTTTTACATGATCATGGTTTTATTTTCCTCTATTATATAACTATGTCATAATTAATCTTCATGATAATTCTTAGCTTGAATTATCCATATAACATTCATCATGCATTAATGAAATACTACTCAAATCAATATTCATAGGAAAAATATAACTCACAAAAAATATTCTAACCATTTTATAATCATTAACCCAATATTTATTACAATTACAATAATCCTTTTCTGAAATAGTACAATGATCATATTAGGCTAAATATCCTTTCCTTTTAAATAGGACAGTGAATCATATATTCTCCTTTAACATTACAAGTATATTTATGATATTCCTCAAACATATCAATGTCAGGAAAATGTAACACTTTCATGATATTTCTTAATCTATTCAATGTCAAGTAAGTTTAATTTAATCCAGACTTTATTCCCTTTCGCATTGCTTCTTAACTTGTAATCTGAAATGTTAAAGTATAAAAATGTATATGTTTAGCTCCATCCAAACTAGCATGGACTAAGGTTATCTCCTGCATCTAGATATTTTAAATCACTATAAGTCACAATGGAATATTATTTCATGCATACTTATACATGAGCATATTAGTATCATATTCTCTATTTTAAAGTGTGAATTTTAATATCAACATTTCCTAACTCATATAATTATACAATATCCTCCAAAGTACATTCCTCACTCCAAGAGAAATAATTTTATTCAGGACAATACATCAGAATTACTGGGAGACTTGTCAATATTTAACAATAGTCTATCATTCACTTTTCAATCTATCACAATAGAACCTTCTATTACAGGTAATTTAACTCATTAATGCTTCTATAGAGTAATGGTTAATTTTTATTTTGTACTAAGGTATCTATTCATGCAATGATTTATGCTTACATGCCATCATTATAGACAATTGGTCACTAAGCAGGCTAGGAACCAATTCAAATCAAAATCCTCTTTAATTTGTATTTAAACCTCCAACAATCACTTTGCACCATATCTTGTCTCACTAACCCATCAAGAATCCTTAATATTTGAGACTATAATTGCATTCAATACCTTGGACAGGAAGCTTAAGGAATTCAAGAATAACAACAAGATTCATATCATAAATATGCTGCAACCCAATACAAATTATGTGTGAATATATTCCAATCACATCCAAGAAAATCCCTTAAGATAATCAAGGATCTCCTATTCGGTAACTACAAAATATTGAACTAATACCCAAAGTCATCTGCCAGCCCTTCTCTACATATTTTATCATCACAGACCTAAAGATAGGTTCAATCAAGGTAGAGACATATAACAGATAGTGCTAACAAGTTACCCATAGCTAATGTCCAACACAAGCAACTTTCTATAAATTATTGAAATCCATTAATCATTCATGTACATATCATCACTTGACATAGTTATATATCCTATGAAATACTAATCCAAGAGGCTCGACACAGTAGAATAAAACTATATGAAACCAAGCTACAAAGGGATCAAAGTCTCGAAGAATTGGCCAGTATACAACCAGTCAAAGGTCAGAGTCATGTGCCCCTAAAAAGGGTTATATTTAGATACCAAAAATTCAACGTGTTCCTAATACATAATATAATCTTATCATTGTGTTACCGAGTTTGAAAAACCCATCTCCTCCAATATAACAAAATCAGTTTTAACACTCTATTGGAAAATGATAATGACACAGATTGTTGCACATATTATTCCCCATTCAAAGGATTTTAATTAGATCCGACTAGGTTAACCACACACTACCATCGACCCTATATTAGGACTAAGCCTGACAGCAAAATCACATGATTCCCATGTAATTTAGGTTGCGAGATATCCATCTTAGTTCTAAATCAATTCACAATAAAGAAAATTCAAGAAAAATCAACCAAACCCAATTAATTTGGGTCATTATGTGCACACATTGAAACAGTCGTAATACAACCATTTATATGTCCAAACAACCAATAGTGGGATTAACAACCCTATTAGGATCCTTTGTTCGCGATGACAGGTAACACAAAATACAGTTCTATATGTGTAATTTAAATTATCTTAGCCATAGTGGGTATCAAACAGGAATGAACCAATGTAAGACCCAAAAATGGTCATCTAAATACACACTCAGTTCATTCATTAGTATAATTGTACAACCATTCTAGCTATATCAAATGGCATAAGAATACTCAAAAAACTACAATCCCACTATATATGTAAATCAGAGATATTCACATATAGAACAAATTCCATTAATTAGACTTGAAATAACCAGAAAGAAGGAGAGTATAGACATTTCATGCCTAAAAATTACAAGAGTTTGGTTACTTTACTGCACAATTTCCTTTCCTAAAGGTTGAATTCCATATTGTTTCAAACTTCTTCAAAAAGCAACTCATAATCTTAATGCTCAAAAAAATAGTCCTCCATTTATAATCTTAGAACCATACACAATAACTAGAAGTCGTTTAAGCATTACATAAACTACAAAAGTTTTAGATGCATGCATTGTGCTTTACACTCTTAATCTCACCTTTTTGTGAACCCTCCAAATAGCATGGATTGAGGGTCATCCATGCACAGACTCCCTCCACAAATGATCATACTCAAACACTTCCAAAGTCACAATAGAATCTTGAATGCAATGCAAGGTAGATAGCTTCTCGAGGAATCTTTGACTTTCTCTCAAGAAACTGTATCTATTACAGGGATTGAATGCATTCCCATTAATACACAGAGTGCCATGTAATGACCATCTTCAAATTTTCCACCGCCTCACTAAGTTCTCTTGGTAGGAAATTATCTAATAACTTATAGATAGACCACAATGATATCAATAAATCAATTTACCTATTATTCATGGTCATCAAATTGAAGTTTCATATGTTACATGTCAACCTTCGAATAAGGTTAAAGACTTTTTTTAAACCAGTGCAATTTAACTAGCATGGGGTCAAATTAACCCTTTCTCAAATGTAAATGTCTTAAACTCTTTGGATAATAATGACCATTTAATGTTCTCAATCACGAATAATAGGCCCTGACCATTAAAATTGGGTCAATTTTTTTTTAGCTTACCATCATTTTTCAATCAATGATATAGGATAATCTAGTTGTAATATTCCAAGGGGTTGAATGAGTTATGTTAATGAAAAATCCCACGATTATGGATTCTAGAATCCTCATTCACCACAAATCTATTTATAGATAGTTACCATAAACCCATGGTCAAAATAAAGTCCAATGAATGCAAGTCAGGAAATTATGTAAATGAATAATTATATCATTAAACCTCATAATTCAAACCTTGGCTTGCAAGATCAAGGTCATTTCTAAATCATACCAAGACAATTTATTTCACCTTATTATCGACTTATAACACTAATGTCAAATACACCTTACATTCATTATTGACCAACCATTAGCATTGTTAACATATAGTTAAGTCATGATTTTCTTGATAAAATGGCAAGGAGTTATCTTAATCATACTCGTAAATAAGGATTTTACTATAGCAACTGATGAAATCATCATACCCACCCCTATGCTAGTTGAACCATCTTAGTTCAATCACGGTCAAAATCCATTAGTGCTCAACATAAGGATAGTACATACCATCATTATCCCATACAAAATTTATATACAAGGTAAAACCATGTAGTTGTTTCATCAATATTTTAAACTAATCAAGAACTAAAGTCAAGTATTATTATCAGCAAATAAGAATTCACTAACCTTTAGAAAATCAATAATTTCAGTAAGAAAATATCAAAAATAGGTATAGCCATATCAATAGTACAACATTACATATCAATGAAAATTATGGTAACCATGCATACCAATTTTTTTCATCTCATTCAACAAGAAAATTACACAATAACATAGCAACATAACCATTCTAAGATGGTTACATAAACCATCATCGACAAAAAACTAGGCAATGAAAATTCATAGACTACAAGTACGTAAAATGAATTACAACATTAATTAGTTTTTAACTACGTGACAACGGGGGCCATTGTGATGTGATTCATATATTTATGCACAAGTATGCATACCCTTTTGGCCTTGCATACGTGTGCATAGTGGTATATAGGACATCGTAACGGTACCTGCTACTGCGTTGCTCACAAATTTTTTAATGCTACATTTTTTTTACAACAACACTAAATGAAAAATTGTAGGATGTGACATACTTCCCCCCTTAATGAATCATCATCCTGATGATTTTAAATCATTAACGTAATCATAATAATCAAACACAAAATTATATCTGGAAGCAAAGGAGAACAATCATTATTTTCATCAAAAACATGTAATTTTCTAGATTTTAGTCTATCAAAATTCATTTTTATTGGCTGAAAACAACCTTCCAAACAACAAATATTTTCACATAATCAGAAATATGACAAAAAATTTAAAATTACATCCTATCATAACATGCAATATTTTATATATATATATATATCAAAAAGTCAAAAATAAGTTATATATCACATAAACAAACTAGGAAAACATTGTTTTTAACCTCACACTATCTTCCAAAACCGTATTGTTTTTTATTTCACTTTTCTTTTTATATTTTTCCTTTTTTCTCTTAACACTCCTATTCTTCAAGAAGTTAACATTGTCATCTCATATTGGGACAAATATCTAGCCAACCATTCTATCTTGCATCTAGATCCAACTAAGTGAAGATATTTTCAATCCCCCAATATGTTGTTTCCATTTTTTTGGGATACTTTTATAGAAGTCATTACCTCAATTATTACAAGTCATACGTTATGTCAACAAGTTCCCTATGGTGGGGAGCATAGTCATGTTCATGCTCTTCAATTTTATGCTTTGAAAGCAATATCCACATTATTTTACAGAAGCCTTTCACCTGACCCCTTGCCTAAGGAATTATGTTACCTTGGCAGAGTTCCTACTTGGATCTAGAAACTTCAGTACAAGTGTTGTTATTAATCTATTAACAACATAATAAATGACATTTATTTCTTATCTATTTTCACAACCACTTTTAATACCACCATTTTTTTTAAAATGACGTATCCTTGAACATGTATACTTGATTCTTTCAACCTCTTATAAGTAGTTTATCCTTACTTACTTCAAATGGTTGAAATTTTATTCAATTTTTAATCATGATCATAAATATCATGAGGTGATCCTTACCTCTGAACAACTATAGTCATTCAACCTGTTATAACTAAGTAAACCTTAATTAGTAACATCATGTGAAGGTCTATTCAATTCACATACAAAAATCAAATCATTTCTTATTAAATTTTGAAGGATAAACATCCTTAATATATTGACATCAATATAGTTCTAAATTCATTTTTTTAACAATGATCTCATACAAACATCTTCAAAAATTTTTTTTTACCCAAGTCAAGCATTAATTGATAACAGTGATCAAATCCTAAAGGGATTTTATAATCACTAAGTCACCTTCCACCTGTTAGGTGATCTTAATTTCCTTCCATTTCATTGATGGTACTTTTATTATTATCAAATGCATCGGTATATGGATAAAATTTATATTTTATCCCTTAGTAGATACTAATCTTAGTACTTAAGTAAAAAAAACATCATCAACCATTTTATCAAAATAATATCACCAACTAAACAATCAGAACTGCATTCATCATTCAAACAATGGTTTTTCTATATCCAGCACTCCCAACCAAGAAAAAGTATTACATATTATATTTAAGTACCTGAGTATAATTCTTTGATTCATCATTGGTTAGGAAAATGTTCAACATATATACTATAACATATATGGAACAAAAACTTCACATCTTCGTGAACTCATACCAAATATTCCTTAACTAATTATTTTTGAGTATAAACAAGTGATCCAAATGTTCTCAGTTGATTTCTGTTATCCCCATAGCAAATAAAACAACACAAATTTTTCCTAAGAAGAAACATGTATTTTTAAAGAAGAGATCCTCTACTTATATGGAGGTAAGATTGTTAGAACATCCTAACCCTTCTTAACAAGCACAACTTTCACCAGGGAAATCTCAACAGATTTATACAACCCTGCTATCCCCAACCTAAGTTGTAAGGTGATACATAGTGGTATGAACCTCCAACTATGTCCCCTATTTAAGGAGTAATATATTTTAAATGCAAGGATCTCATACTTAACTCATGGTCCCAATCATTTTAAGAGAATTTTCTCAACCAAAAACCATTACCCCTTGAATTATCAATCCTTTTTTAATCTTATGCAATAATAATGCTAATGTTACACTTATATAGCTTGCTATCCATTCTACAAATGATACACACTATTGTTAGGTTAAAAAAAAAGTATACAAGCCATGTTGTAATAAATATTTCCTTAATTCTTATATACAATCATTAATATATTATAGGTTTATATTGGTAATCATTTCAAAATAGAGATGAAAAGTCACCTTTTGGCAAAAGGTAGATTAATAACAACTTGGTTGAATTAAGGTACATATAAAAAACTTTAACAGTATAAAGTACCTTAATATTTACAACCCGTGCTATACTATTCCTTAACATAAGCAAAGGTAATTGTACATACCGTTGAACTAATTTGAATACACAATGAGTTACTATATCCTCACATAGTCGATCTTGTTATCAAAACCCTTAGTTTATCAAGTCATAGGATTAATTCCTAGATCTTATTAATAAAATCCATGCCATATAAGGCTCTCAAACAATAGATCACAATCAGAAATTGCATCCGGATTTGGAACCCAAATAAGCATATATATATATATATAATCTACTATAATCTTCTCGCATGTCAGACAATATATTATTAATATCCATATAATTTCCTTTATTGGGTATTCGAGACACCTATCTAAAACCCAAAATGATTTACATCCTAGTTCCAAAATGCATCCGTAATGGGATTTTTTTAAACAAATAAACAAGGAAAGGTATACATGTATAATCCATCTCAGGTATACACCCCATTGATTAAGCATTCATACCCCAAAATTAGAACACATCTATTCATTTGAATCAGTTCGAACCATTTGACACGCAAACCAAGCTTAAGAATAATAAACATGGATACATAGGAAATTTTTATGTACATAAGTATATTTTTTTACTTAGAGTATCCAAAAAGGTATCATGAAGACCCAGATACATTTAATCAACATATTTATACTATACCCTTAATGTTTTGTTAGCCTATCAATCAAATGTGGATACAAGTTCATGCAAATGAAATAAATTTCCTAATAATTGGGAAATCAGCCTTATGTATCTAAGTGAAAGTTCCTTTCTATGTCATGTATGCTTGTTTTTTTCTGCATACCTCTAAGGCATCCAATCAGTTCCCAATCCAATATCCCATTGATTTACTTTGGAATAATATTTATTAACCATTATGTCTTAATTCTTTTAAATATTTCATTTCTGACTTCAAATTCCGTGATGAAGCTCAAACAACATCAATGTTGTATTGACAAACATAGGTTTACCATTTTAACCAAATTTCATGTCATATTCTAAGGAAAAATTATATTTCAATTTATGTTTTTAGCTAAGTAATTCAGCTATGTTAATATCAAATTTTTTTCTTAAAAAGATAGCAACAGGAATTTCTACTTAACTTTACCCGATATCCTATTAATAAAATTGTTATTTTTAGCTTATTAGCCACCCCAACATTGTTTTGTTCCTTACTGGAAATTACAGCAAGTTATTATTATTTTACATTAGGAAATATAATATTTACATTGGGTAATTTATTTGAGTTGTAATAACAACTCATATTACGAGTTATTTATAATATTATTGTCTAGAGTGTGTATTGTTACGTGAGTAACAATAACACTAATCTAGGAGTATGTTGAGAGTTGTATTAACAACTCATCAATAATAGCTGGAGAAGTTATAGGAGGTTTCCTAGATACTATGAAAATGTACTCTCATATATATTTGTAATATCCCGAATGATTAATATTAGTGTGGCATTGTTTATATTTGGTATCAGTGCTAAGTTTTTTCAATCTTGTGAGATTGCTATGAAGAAACTCGTTCCATTGTGAACTCATCAGGCTAATGCATTCATTGAAAGATTTGTGTATTTGTTGATCCTTTTTGCATCAGTAAATAGTTATTATATTATTCCATGTATGGCTCCCATGTAGTAATTTCCATGTATTTGATTTAAATATAGTTCATGCACATCCAATTTTATCTTCCAAATCCTCTTTGGTTGTTGTGGTTCACACTTCATGTGTTTTCAAGTTTTCTCCCG
Source organism: Taxus chinensis (assembly GCA_019776745.2). Lineage (NCBI taxonomy): Eukaryota > Viridiplantae > Streptophyta > Pinopsida > Cupressales > Taxaceae > Taxus > Taxus chinensis. The sequence goes on along the minus strand of CM034151.1, from coordinate 454,663,589 downwards.
TGTGTGCGCCATTGTTTGTCTATCATCTATTGTGGTTGAATATTTTCTTCATGTAGCTTTCCATTGTTACCGCCCAACATGCACATTTGTTCATGCATCCAAGAAAGTGTTAGAGTTTGAGAGGAAGCCACCAAAATGATGTGCCATTGACAAGAATAATGAAGAGTTGTACATTGAAAATACTCAAATCTACCAGATTAATTTCAGAAAAGATTCATTTTGTTAGTATTTAATCAACCTGTACGATGAGGATTTTCATGCATATCTAAATTTGTAAAATCAGATGCTTGATTGCAAGCTTGCATGCATTCTCGTAGGTATGTGAACTGAAGTCAATGTGACTACTATTACAATCAGAATGTTTCTGCTATGCCTTATTTTAGGTTCCTGATTTAATATAGTTCTATGTTGCAATGGATATTGGGTTTAGATTGGAGCATTTCGAGTGGTAACAAACTGGATGTGAACCCACTGAGTGCCAATAGGGAATATTTTCCTCAACTCGACAATAGATCACTAATTCAACCAGCGACACATCTCCATGCCCACATTAAATAACATCGACTTCACACTCAATCTTTTCTTGGTGAATTCTTTTGTGATCTCTACTGACACCATCCTCAAATCCACACAAGATATGTATTTTCATGCATTCTAAATAGGAAACTTGGCACAACTGTGGTAAACATAGCGTAACTGCACTGGTGACTGAGGCAGCAACAACACTCTTTGGTGAAGATGGAATAAGTGCAATAACAAGATTCATGACAATTGTTATTTTATTGCTAAATGCAAATTCTATCCTCCTCAGCCAACTGCACTACGTGGCATGTAAAGCAAAGTCTCAAATTTCTTTTGTTTTGAGTTAGCTATGAGCCAATACGTATTTTACATATTAAATTTTAGTGTTTTGTATTTTGAGTCTATAGCTTTGTCAAGTGTCTATAGTTGAATTATTTTATTCTAGTGGGTTTCATCATCTTTGGAAGTCATATAATGATTCTTAGTTTATTAGCTTGAGTTTTTAAATAACTCGTGGTTCGCACCTCTTATTTTAAATGTCTAATGCCTTTTAGAGAAAAATCTGTGCTAAACCAAACTTATGTTTCTTTGAAGTTTTGAGTTGAAAGGTTGTCATAGTATCTAATATACTCTATGTTATTATTGTCTGGATCAAAAGAGTTGTTTGTTTATTTCATCTTGTTACTATTAACATAAAATTGTCAAATCATTTTATAGAGTCTTTTTCGTCATCGTATTGTCAAAGTATCCTTTGAGTCAGTTTTAAAATGTGTCATTTTTCGTCAAAAAAAGTCAAATAATTACTAAAGTAATTTTACGTCATCAATTGTCAGGTTACTCAAATAGATGATTTTAGGGTATCTATTTTTTGTCATTTTTTATTGTCGTCAAAATTCGTGTCATTGTAAAATGTCTAAAAAAAAAATTTCCTCACGGATGCATTTTCGGTGTTATCTGACATCCGGAAAAATAAAGTGTTTCACATTGCGGGAGGGAGGATATAATAAACAATTGTAATGCCTCTTATTATAAAATAAAAAATATAAAAAATAACAAAAACCCTGATTTCTTTGTGGGGGCTGATTAGGGCAAAGTGGAGAAGGGTGGAAATGTAAAAACACCAAGTCGGATTGTGGGCAGTAATGGAGCCAAAACCAGGGCATTTCCTTTTGGAATGTCCCCAAAAATGATTCGCCAGATGCCATCTCCTGGAGATCCATCACTGTTGGGCATCCTCCCAGCTTCCTAGTTGTGCCAACATTCTCCTAGCCACACCAAACTCCTGCGTGGGTTCATTTTCAACAAAAAAAATGAATTTCTGAACCTGTGTGGGCTGTAACATAAATTTTGCATGAAAGATAGAAATTTTTGTCAGATGTTGTAGTTGCTACTACCCTAGTAGACATGAATGTGAAAAATGAATGTGTAGGAGGCCTGTGAACTGATTGATAGAATGCCTCAAATAGATGCGGGCTCATGTAATGCTATGATGGTAGGATATGCACAAATGAGTTTGTTGAAAAGGCCTTGGAAACTTCCAAGAAAATGCATATGGTGCGTGTAAATAAAACTCCATAACCTCTTTCCAACCCCACCGCCTCTTTCCAGCAACCTCCCAGCCGCTGTCAAAATGGGAGCTTTAGAGCAGGCCTCAGACATTAGCCCAAGCATTATGGAGAAGGTTTGTTTTTATGTTCTAGTTGTAAATGCCCTGGCAGATACATATGCAAGATGTGGAATCCTATGAACTATTTGACAGTATGCCTCAAATAGATGTGGTCTTATGGAACATATCATGATCATGTAAGCTTCATTTTTGTTTACTTAGCATTTAGCCAGGAAGGTTCAGTGCATGAGGGTTGTAAATAATTCGATGGAATGAGTGCCTCTTTTAGAATCATGCTTAGAATTAATCATTATGTTTTCTTGGTAGTTGATGAACACATGAGAATTTGCAAAAATGTGGAAACATGTGAGGTGTTTGATAATGCCTGAAAGGAATGTGGTTTACATTGTAGGATGTGTAAAAAAAATGGATTTTGTTGAAAAGGCGAGTGATCTATTTGCCATACAAAATGTAGTCTCTGGGATCGGGATGACTTCTTGAAAACACAAAATGGTTCTTTTTGATGAGACATGGGTGCACAACGAATGGCTTGGTTTGCACGTGACTACCTGGCATCAGATGGCAATAATGGTGGTCTCGACGGATCATGAGTGTAAACCGCTTGGAGCCCATTGTACCATTTCACTCATCATTTCCAGGCATGGTTCTTCTTCCCTTAATTCTCATAATTCCCGTGTTTTATTTATATTTTGCAACTAAATAGAATCTTAAATTTATGGGATTTTTAATACAGTTAAATGTTCCTTCAACTCGTTACAAAACAATAAATTGTCGTGTCGTAACTCACGAAGTCATTATAAATCACCTTCTTTAAACCATGAACTATCACCCTCACTTCGAGATGATTTAGAAAACTCTTACCCTTATTGATTGCTCTAATATTGTTTTATCGACCGGATGAATTTGAATCCCCATTGATAAAGTTGACCTTCTCACTGTTTTAAATAGTTAAATTTTTATTTTTTTCAGAGACTCACTAAGTACCCTTTGTAACTCTAGAAATGAGATGTGAAGTTTCATTCATGTACCTTGGTATGCAAGGAGTCACCTTGACCTTTGGTTTGACTTGAAACAGACATATGCCATCCTTTTGATGCTCTTATAGGATCCGTGTTACACTGATTTACAACAGTAGAAAGCTGTTAAATCTAGAAAGTTGGCTTTCATTTTGAACCACCATTTGAAACTTGAATGGAGAAATTACGTCCCATCTTCACAAACCTCTAGCGTTTATACTAGACAAATGCATGGAACATTCAGTATAGGAAAGAACACTTTTCGGGATGGTTTGGCGAAGCCATTTTGTAGGCCTCTGATCACAGTTTGACGAGGTCAAACTGGTCCAATTTCATCTTGTCACTCCAGAAAACTTGTCACTATTTGAAAATAGTTTTCTAGTTCTCAGTCCCGTTGACTCTGATGAATTCTCTTTATATCAGGAAACTAGTAGGATATGTCTCGTTGTGTGCTCCTCCATCGAACGTCAATTATGGACATGGTTTTCTGGGCCCTCAAGCTAACTGTTGTCATTTTACAACTGGGTGAACTACAATCAGTGGCCCCCATAAACTAGCCGCCAAACGTAAATTGTTCGATCTTTTTTAATTCCGTCAGCTACTTTGAATTCTTGGTATATCTGGGGACACATAGAAATTTAATCATGGTGTGCATTCTCATTAGAAGATAACTTTTGGAAGTAGTTTCTTAGCCTTCGAGGCCATTTTGAACATTTTGTAACTAGTGAGAAAATGTAAAATAGAAAGTTGCGGACCCTCGTACGGTTACTAAACCACCCTGGAAACTTTTAACACATGCAAATAACTTTTTAAAACCCTTTAGTGTATCTATTGTGTGAAATAGAATTTTTGACAAAATGGTGTTTTCTCTCTCTTCCCTTCTCTTTCTCTCTCCTAGGTTACAAAATGAAGAAAAATGAAATGCAATGAATACATGTTTCTAGACCTTTTTATTTCGATTGCAAATTGTAATTATTGTCAGATGTAAATGGGAAACTGAAAAATGATACTTATGTTAGGTTAGGGTGGATGCCATGCCAACAAATTATCGTTGATATCATGCTCACGTGGGTTTTGCAGGATGGAAGAATGATGATGAAAAAAAGGCAATGTGTAATTTAATTATCATTATTGTAATTTGTATAGGTCATTGTAAAATGAATAACTGTCTAATGTAGTCTCTTGTTATAGAAAAGTTATAATTGAAATTTGTTAATATGCATGAGATGCCAGTTTTAGGGATACTTAGGAAATGTGTGCATCTAATCACCAGTTCAATTTGTTTCTTAGTTGTGTATGGAAAAAAGGGTTTAATTTATACATAGTAAATTGAAATTGAAGTTAATATATTGTAGTAATTTCTCAGTATTATTTAAATGATTAAATTAATTACTGGGTTATCTTCTTACCTTGTAAACATAATAAAGAGTTTTAATGGGAACACTCAACCTTAATAAAATATTCATGCATAACTTTCCTGCATGTGTGATCCTTTTACCATATAAGAAATTTAAGACCGTAGAACGAACTTAAGCTTTGCACTCGAAGGAACCTCCTAGGTTAGGTAAATAAAACCCCTAGTTGGAGTTACCATCATAGCCATTATGTTTAGCGGCATTGTCGTGAACCCATATTTTAGGAATTTCATGGTCCAACTTTATCCAAAGTATGCAGTTTCCTTCTAGTTTTGGTAATCGTGAGAAGAATGCCCTCTCTTCAGGTCCGACACTAGGTTGAGTGGCGAAGACCACTTTGGAAGTACCTTATGAGTCCTTATTCGAAGGAACGACTAAGCGGTGCTACCTTGGTTTCTATCAAAATAACATCTTGGTATCTTCTTGAAGGTGGTTTAGTATAAATATGTCCACTTGCCTTAAAATCATATATAGTTAAGGTGTAAATCATTAGGTGCATATTGGAATAAACGAAACCTCGGTTGATTAGGAGGTGTCACTTGTGGTTCTTGTATAGTTTACAATTCTTCCAATTATGTATCTCTTCAAGATGTTAGAAAAATACTTTTGTAACTCCTGTTACAAAACAATGCTAATAACAAGACCATAGTGCGATGTAAGAGCATATCATATCAGATGACAACGAGATTGGAGATTAGGATTAAGGTCGCTCTTGGAGTCCTTATAACTTATTTAAGCATTTTTTTTTGTTGCAAAGAATATGAATTGTTTGGTACGATCAAAATTTGAGAATATATATATATATATATATATCAAATTTGGAATTTAGAAAGTTATTGTACTACAATGATAATGGTAGGGAAACAACTATACCATGATCAAAGAATGTTTTGGGAAAAATCTTTATTGAATCTAAGTCTCCCTCAACCCCAAGATTTCATCTTCACACCACGTTAGGTTCACTTGTGTAGTAAGGTTAAATTTTAAACTTTGAATAAGCATTTTGGGAAGCATAATCTTAACATAGGAATGAGAGAATTAGAATTTTGTATGAAATTTGAAATATGAAAAAATACTTATGTAAGTTATGAAGATTTTCAGAAGGGTAAAGAGCAAAATTAATTGGTTAAACAATAAGTGAAATGTGAAATGAATTTTCAGAACATGTAGGTGGAAAAAGGGAGAAAATTATGCTTACATAATAATGTTATTGGATGTTTAACGTATCCTAGATGTAGCCATGGTAATGATGTATATTGTGGGTTGTCAATACGTAATTCCTTTTTATTGTGGTTGTGTTATTTCTAGCATTCGTTCATTGGGGAAAATGTGACATCATCATATATATATGGTGTTATCATGTGTCTACGTGGGTCGATGACTTAAGTAAGTGTCGTATGTGTTATGGAGTTTTACTTACTTGGAACCCTGGCTGTGTTGTTGTGTTGTGAGCAATGCAAGTAAAAAAAAATTAAAAATTATCCTGGTATTTTACTGTTGTATTTGTGAGTGTAAAATGGGGATACAACAACAATGTGGAAATAATTGAGCTTCATATCAAAATCTGGCTGAGTTAACAGCATGTAGATGGAAGAAGGAGGCAATGAAGGAAGGAGGTCAAACATCAAACTCTCGTCAGTCACCAATGACGGGGCCGCATGAAGTTGTGGTGACATTGTGTGTGTGAGTTTTCTTTCATTTCATAATTGTAGTTTGATGTATGTAGTATGATTTCAGTGTTCCTGTTGAATAAGTGAAATGTTCACATTGAAGGGGGGAACATGGTCTCATTGTTCCATTTCCATTATGTTTTATTGTTCAGTTTTGAAAATAGTATTTCCTACATGATTCCTTGTTGTAGAGGCATTGTATAATATTGATCAAAAAGTATTGTAGCAATCATGATGTGAAGGTTTTTGGTAAAATAGGAAAACCAATTGTAAGGTTTTTGGTAAACCTGTAAAACCAATTGTGTAAGGTTTTTGGTAAACCTGTAAAACCAATTGTGTAAGGTTTTTTGGTGAACCTGTAAAAACCAATTGTGTAAGGTTTTTGGTGAACTTGCAAAACCAATTGTGAAAGGTTTTTTGGTAAACCTGCAAAACCAATTGTGAAAGGTTATTGGTACACCTACAAAACCAATTTGGTAAGGTTGTTGGTAGAAGCTAGAGAAAACCATCAGTGGAAGAAATATGTGTTGGCACATGTGCAAGTTTTGTGCAAGCCCAATGCTACAAAGTTGTGAAGATTGATCATGAGCACACAGAGGTGGCATGCTAAAATCAGCAAACGAGATATGTTGTACCATGTAAACATTAAGGGGGGGAATGTTTGGAAATATAATATTTACATTAGGTAATTTAATTAAGTTGTAATAACAACTCATATTACGAGTTGTTTATGATATTATTGTTTAGAGTGTGTATTGTTACGTGAGTAACAATAACACTAATCTAGGAGTATGTTGAGAGTTGTATTAACAACTCATCAATAATATTTGGAGAAATTGTAGGAGGTTTCCTAGATAATAAGAAAATGTACTCCTATATATATTTGTAATATCCCAGATGATTAATATTAGTGTGGCATTTATTATATTTTCATCTTGGTGGTCAACATTTTCTGCCATAACATTCTCACCAATTTTTCCCTAAATTTACAAGTGAAGAAGAGCTAATGATCTTGTTATATCCTCGTATTATGAGTTAGAATTTGAATGTGGATTTTGTTCTATCATTTTGGATTTTCTAAACTCTACACCATAGTAGATAGTCCACATTTTCTACTTCATCTACCCTATTTGGGTTTTAATTTAATATTGGATTTAAGTTCCAAATCTTTTATCAAGACAATTCAAAAATCAAGTAACTTCCCTTTCTGATTTTTATCAATCAGTTCAAGTTATCTACCTTAGTTGATCATTTTCACACTCAAAAGCTGATAAAAGAAGATTATCAATTTTTTGTGTCATGAAGAACTGTTAGAGTTTTATCTAACTTATTTACCTCCAAACCTATAGCATAATCTAATCTATTTCGATCTCCACAGTTCATCCTTCCCATATCCATTATTTTTACTTAACAATTTAAGATATTCAATTAACGTAAGGACCCATAGTCCAAGAGATATAACCTCAATCTCATACCAAAATGTAACACCTAATTTCAATACTTAAAATTAAGGGACTTTTTAAAAAAATTCCCAAAAATAAATTTTTAATTCAATGATTTAAATGTACAACATTACATTTAAATCCAACAACTATATAATTACAATTCATAAGATAAAAAAGCAATAAAACATATGCATAATGATGGTTTATTAAGATCCTTCCTAATCTCCCATAAGATACTCTTTTAAGTCAGTATATAAAGTATACTAGTGGTACCCTTCTTGGTATTGATTTATAAGTGATGTTTTCTAAGTTTTAACCTGAATCTCAGTCAATCCAATCCCATCTAGCATCTCACACTATTATTTAGAACTTGGTGCATCTTCACAATGTAATGACTTACACTATTTCAACCAAAGTTTAAGAGTCATGTTTTCCATGCTCATTTTCATGATGATACATTATTTAACATGAAAATTTCCCATCACCATATCACTTGGTTCAATTATCAAAATTGAATCAGTGAGTTGAGTTAATTTAGTTTCAAGATATGCACAAGGTACAAACCTGTTCAACATGTGCAAGATAAACAACATTGTATCTTTAGTGTATCACACATTTCTTCCAATTACGATAGTCACAATTAGTGGACCTTGATGGGAAAACTTAGGATATTTTATATATAACAATATTCACTTCACGACTCATTTCATTAAATGTATATCACGATACATCTAAATTCAAATTTGACCTTCCAACTTCTATTAATTATGAACGTCGTAACACTTAACTTATTTGATTATAAGAGAATTATTTTTACCATTATTTTCCCTTCATATCTCAGCAATATATATATATTGCAATGTGAACATGCTCCTAAGGTCCATAACTTAGTTTTACATATATCATAATCATTTCCATAAGTTATTTAGTTACATACATTATGCATGTTAAATGTAATTTAAGATATCTTGCTGCGTTATTATTGTAACCCACTATTTTTTTATCACAACATTGTCATATTATTCCATTAAACATACATTATATTATACTTATCAGTGGAAATAGTTAATCAACAATCATGGTTGTATTCTCTTCTGTTATATAACTATTTCATAATTAATCTTCATGATAATTCTTATCTCGCATTATCCATACAATGTTAATCATGTATTAATGACATACTTCTAAAATTTATATTTAGGAACAATAAAACTCACAAAAATATTCAACCATTTTATAAACATCAACCTGATATTTATTACAATTACAATAATCTTTGTCCAAAATAGTACAATGATCATATTAGGATAAATATCCTTACCTTTTAAATAGTACAATGAAGCATATATTCAATTTTAACATTAAAAGTATATTTATGATATTCCTTAAACATATCAATGCAAAGAAAATGCAACACTTTCATGATATTCCATAATCTATTCAATTTCAAGTAAGTTTATCTTAATCTAGATTTTATTCCCTTTTGCATTGCTTCTTAACATGCAATCTAGAATGGAGGTCACAAGCGATGGGGAAAGTGATGGAGGTCACGAGCGATGGGGAAAGAAATGGAGGCACTGTCAGTGCAGTTTCTACAGTTCTGGCTGCAGAATATCTGTGCACAAAGCCCAAATTTACTGAGGAAAGGCTGATCTCTGACCAAAATCAGACGGTTGTAAATCTGTAAAATGAAAAGGTGGAAATGTTGGGATCCACACCTCTTACTTGGAATAATATTCTCCAAAGCCCTAACATCAAAGTGGGTCCGCATTCTCCTCAAAAAGGTTAGTTCAAGTGGGAAAAGGACAGTGAAGGTGCCACTTGCCTAATGGTCCCAGATGGCTATGTTGATATGGCTTTGAGCAAAGCGAATCTCTCCCTTGTTGGTAAGTTTCTTGGCTCTAGACCTAATATTGATTTTATTAGAAAATGGGCTCTGAGAAAGTGGAAACCTAAGGAGGATTTGAGTATTACCATCATGCCACGAGGTTTTTTTCTGGCAAAATTTAATCAACAAGCTGATTTGGAATCGGTGCTTCTAAGAGGACCATGGTGGTTGGGTAATATGGGCCTCTTTTTGAAAAAATGGTATCCTAGATTCGACCCTAACACTGAAAATATAAACACCATTCCAATCTGGTGTAGGCTCCCTGGGCTACCATTGCATTTTTGGGATGATGAAATTCTTCTTAATATTGCTAAGTCCTTAGGTGCTCCTATCGGGCTGGATGGGCCCACGAGAAACAAATCCATACTTGATTTTGCTTGATTCTACATTTCTTCTAAAATGGAGCAGGAATTACCAGAATACATCATTTTGAAATCTAGGTATGGGGTGTGGACTCAAAAGATTGAGTTTGAAACTTTTCATTTGAAATGTAAACATTGTCATCGCATAGGACACTCCACCAAAAGTTGTCCCAGGAAGGTGACAGTGGAAGCTGAACAACCTGTGGATGGCTTTGTCTTGAATAAGGAATGTAGAGCTCTTCACACTGATGACAAAGCCCCTAATTAGATGGAGTTGGACTACAATAGAAAAGGAAAAAAAGGGGTTTTAGAACCCAAATAAGGAAGCATTTGGTCTGGCGTCCTAAAACCCTATTAGCATCTTTGCTTGCCGTACCTAGCAAAGAGGACTTGGAAAATCATGTAAAGGTGTCCATGGTGGTGAACGAGCAAGAAGGATCTGTGAAGATTAATATAGTCCCAAATGATCAATATCATAACAAAAAGGAAACTGAGATAGTTAAACCTCTTAGCAACATTGAGGATATATCAGACAAGGGTAGTATGGATTTCAAAGAAAATATGCAGAGTAACACTCCTAGGAGAGATGGTATATTATCTACAGATCTACCTCCTTGTTCCAGCAACAGGTCAGCAGTTTCACCTACTTGCTATAGCATCAGAATAGTTGATCCACACTCAATTGACAAGAATCAGAAGGAGCGTGAAGAGGGAGAAGTTACGCCTGTCAAAGTGGATGAGGATCTAAATTCTGGATTCACAAAGGTCATTTCAAAAAAGAAAAATAGAATGAAAGGATTTGAAATGATCCCAAAATCACTTTACAGTGATAAGAAAAAGAAAAAGGACAACTGGGATGCCTCAACATCCAAAACTACTAGATCTTCTGTAAGAAGACTAGTAGACTTTGGAGGTAGTTCTAAAAGAGGAAGGCCCTAAAAAAAGGCTCTTAGATCTAAGAGAACTGAGAGAGACATTGCATATGGCATTCAAATTCAATTGAACCATCAGGAAATCTAAACTCCCAATCATTCCAAATGAAGATTATTTCTTGGAACATCCGAGTTCTAAATGGAAACTCCAAGCAGAGAATCATCAAGGAGTTATGTGATTCTAGTAGTCCTAGTATTTTGATTTTGCAGGAAACTAAGATGAAAGCTAAGATCCTTGAAACTAATAAAAAGAGTTTCTGGGAAAATTCTGAAATGGCGGCTGTAGAATCTCAAGGGGCCTCTGGAGGACTAGCTACTCTATGGGATAAAAGGCATTGTACTGGTACAGTTCTTAATGCTAGCACTAATCATCTTGAGAATAATGGTGAATGGATACTGTCTAACATATATGCCCCTAATACAGTGAGTGGGAGAAGAAAACATTGGGCTGATCTTAAAACCTTTAGAAATCAGTATAGTACAGCTAACTGGCTTATAATGGGGGATTTTAATTCCCCTCTTAACCTAGGTGCAAAGTATGGAGGAATCTCCAACTTTTCTACAGGTATGGAGGATTTTTCTGATTTTATTGCTGAACATAATCTTTTAGATGTGGATCTCCATGGGAATAAATACACCTGGAATAATAGAAGGTTGGGAAAAGATCTTATCCAGGTGAGATTGGATAGGGCATTGATTTCAGTGAGCTGGATTCTCAGTCAAGACTTTCACCTCTCCTCCTTGCCCAGAGTTGGATCGGATCACAATCCAATTGCTTTAAATCTTCTCAATTGGACTAAACCCATCAGAAGCTCATTCAAGTTTGAAAAGATGTGGATGGAACATGACAACATCTATGACAAGATAAAAGAATGGTGGGGATGGAATGGTGTAGGCACTGCACAATATAGATTGATTCAAAAGCTCAAGAATGTTAAAAAGCAAGTTAAAATCTGGAATAAAAGAGTTTTTGGCAATGTGTTTGATATTAAAAAGAAGTTAAAATAAAAGCTCCAGGATTTGGAAATTAAAATGGATACAATGGAGAGATCTATTGAAGATCAAACTAATGAAAAGAATATTCTTTCTGAGTTGCATACGATTTGCAGCAGAGAAGAATCTTTATGGAGACTTAAATCTAGAGCTATCTGGCTTAAAGAGGGAGATAGGAACATGAAGTTCTTTCATATGACCACGATGAAGCATAGAGCTTGCAATAGGATCATGGAAGTGGCTAAAAGTAATGGAAATACTATAAAAGATCCCATTAGCATCAAGGAAGAAGCACTTGATTTCTATAAAAAAGCTTCTTGAGGAGAGGAATATCATCAATGTTGAGGCTATTTCTTTTATGTTGGAAGCTATTCCCCAAGGCAAAATTGAGGCACAAAGATTTAGAAATGTCACCAAAGCTGTCATGCTTGAAGAACTGTAAAAGGTTGTTTTTACTTTAGAAGGCGACAAGGCTCCAGGATCGGATGGTTTCTCCATAAAAAAATTTTAGAAATTTTGGGAAAATTGTTTAGATGATCTTCTCAGAGTGGTGAATGAATTCTACAGAACTGGAAATATTTTGAAAGAGTTGAACAACACTGACATTGTGCTAGCCCCAAAAAAAATGGATGCTAAGGACTTCAAAGACTTCAGGCCCATCAGCCTTGTGAACGCTATCTACAGGATTTTCACAAAAATAATTGCTACAAGGCTCCAATTCATTATGAATGATTTAATCTCTAGGCAGCAGAGTGGGTTCATCAAAGGCATGATTATTCAAGATGGAGTGATCATGGTTCATGAGACCATTCATTCTATGGAGAATAATAAAAAATCAAATATGGCTCTCAAGCTTGATATGAATAAAGCCTTTGATAAGGTTTCTTGGGTTTTTCTTGACAAATTATTAACTAAATTTGGTTTTCCAGACAAATTTAGAAAAATTATTAAGGCTTGTATCTCTACAGTCAAATTTTCAGTGGTGGTTAATTGTGAGCCTGTGGGTTTTTTCACTAGCAACAGAGGGCTAAGGCAAGGGGACCCCATCTCTCCCCTTCTCTTCATTCTTATGGCTGATAGCCTTAGTAGAACAATTGGTAAAGCAGTCAATGACAGTCTTTTGAAAGGCTCAAAGCCCACTTCCATCAGCCAAGATGTCTCCCATCAGCAATTTGCGGATGATACTATCCTCCTTCTTTTGGCTTCAATCATTGAAGCTAAGGCTACCAAGGATATTTTGTAGCTCTACAAATCTGTTTCTGGGCAAGAGATCAATTATGATAAAAGCTCCATTTTCTTCATCAACACTCTTGAAGAAAGACAACTTAAAATTACTAAAATTCTGGGTTGTAATATAAGCGCGCTTCCAGCCACTTACTTGGGCCTTCCTCTCGGCACTAAAAAAGTCTCTAGCAAAGTGTGGGATGAGATTTTGGAGAGATTTCAAAGAAAAATGGCTGGTTGGAAAGGAGCCATTTTTTCTAGTGCTGGTAAGTGCCTGCTCATTAAAAGTACTCTCCAAAATATGCCCATCTATATCATGTCACTCTTCAAGATCCCCTCTTCCTTCAGAGAAAAGATTGAGAGGATTCAAAAAAAATTCTTATGGTAGGGCATGGATGAGAAGTTTAAATTTCACTTAGTTGCTTGGGATAAGGTTTGTACCCCGAAATATATGGGAGGATTGGGTATAAAAGACATCGAGAAAATGAATGAGGCTCTCATTGCGAAAATGGGATGGAGAATGCTTTCAGAGAAACAACCCTGGATTGATTTAATCAAAGCTAAATATCTAAATCAACAAACTGTCTATTATTTCCTGCAAGATGAGCACCTCCCCTATGGTTCCATTTTTTGGAACAATCTGGTTAAGAGTAGAAATTTCATTAAGCAGGGCAGTAAATGGAAAGTGGGTGATGGCTAGGATATAAATTTCTAGGAGGATAACTGGTTTAATGGCAATCTTATGGACAGTTTTGGGATTGTTAAGAATAGTCTTTTAAACAAATATGGCATTAAAATCAAGGATTGTATTGAAGGAAATGGCAATAGAAATAAATGGAAAAAAATATCAGTGGAGCGAGATGATCTGGTACAAATTATTTCCTCCCTTCAAGTTCAATTAGATCTTATTCCCTTAAGTCAACTGGATACTAAGGATGAGCTGGTCTGGCATAATTCCATTGATGGGGATTATTCTGTCAAAATTGGATATAACACTTTCTTCGACAGTAGTCAATCTGAGTTCAATTGGAATAGGATTTGGATGGCTGAATTAACTCCTAAAATAAATTTCTTCCTTTGGCTGGCTATCAGAGGCAAGATTCTTACCACTGAAAAACTAATGAGAAGAAGTTTTATAATGCCCAATAGATTTCATCTCTATAAAAAATACTCTGAGAATATCAGTAATTTGTTTATCCATTGTGATTATGCTACCAGAATATGGAGTTTTTTCCTCTCTAAATTTGAAGCTCTATGGGTGGTGCCGAAAGATTTCAATCAGCTATGGACTCAATGGAACCCACCTTATAGACATTGTGTTGTCAGAAGGATCTGGAAGCTGGCTATCCCTCATATCATTTGGAGGATATGGAAGGATAGAAATGATATTATTTTTAGAAATAAGAATCAGTTTTATAAGCTTAGTATTGGTAAAATTTCTAATTATATCAAAGAGAATATAGTTAGATTTAAACCCCCCAAGAATAAGAGTTATCCAAAAAATGAAGAGTATGTCTTATCCAATTGGAAAATAGGAGCTGTCAGTAGTAGTAGCAATCCTAGTAATAGTATTGATAGATCTTTGATTAAATGGCATCCTCCTGATTTTAACTGGTCTAAGTTGAACTTTGATGGGGCCTCTAAGGGTAACCCTGGGACCGCGGCAGGGGGAGGAGTGATTTGGGATCATAAAGCTAATATGATCGCGATGTATGCTGGAAAAATGGGAATTCAAACCAATCATTTTACCAAAGAATTATCTACTTTATGGGGCCTGAGAATTACCCAGAATCATAATATCCAAAACCTCAATCTTGAAGGGGACTCCCTGAATATCATTAATCATCTTAATCAATGCTCACCTCCAAGTTGGAACATTAAGGATTTTATCTCAGAGTCCATAAGTATCTACCAAACATTCACTAATATCATGATCATACATACTTACCAGGAGGGTAACAAGCTAGCAGATGCATTGGCAAATTATGGCATTAATGTTAACCACATTATTTGGGATAATAATAGCATTCCTTAACAGCTTCAAAGCAGCATTCAAGGGGATATCTATAAACATGCAAATTCAAGATTTGGGATATGATCATTGGGAGTGGATTAATAAAGCTCCCACACGTGCTGACTTTAAAACTATTCTTATATAGTTCTTGTCAAACAATCAAGTTTGTATGAAGAATAATGGAAAGTTCAAGTGGATTTATATTGAAAGGAAATTCGCACATGCGGAAAGCATTGTGCTCTATACAATCTGGATACAAATCTCTACGGAACCCCAAGGCAGAAATAATGTTAATGATGATAGGGAGCGGGCTCTCAAAAGGGCCATAGTTCCCACATGTGAACTTCCACAGGTTCAAATCAGTAGTCACGCGGGTATTTGTGGGAAAAGAAACTACTATTCTCATTAGCATTTTCACTGCATGAATAATAATAGAAAAAGGCGGACTAGCATTAGTGCTCTTAAGGTTTCTAATATTTTTTGCAATCAGTTAAGCACGGTGACAATGGGGGGCCCTCCTTGCCAGATCAAGACCAATGTGGATCTAGATTAGAGGGATAATGTGGAGCTCTGGAATATTCTAAGCCAAGGAGGTATCACCAACTTTATGGAGAAGGTCCAGGGCCATGATCAAAGTATTTCATTGTGTTTTGCAAAAGATTGGAAGGATCGCACTATTGAGTATGGGGGGCAGAAGATTGTGATCAATGAGGAGTTGATAGCTGAAGCGACTGGCCTTGGCATGGATGGATACCATTTTTTTAATAAAAGGGTTGACAGAGAAGTTGAGGAGAGGAGATTTTTTGAAGGAACTGAGAAGCTGGTCTCTGTCATGGAGGGCCTGCTTATCAATTTGATCCCCTCACCCTATGATGAGGTTACCCGCATGATGGTGCATTTCATTTCTTTGGAAGGGAGGTTCGTCACTGTACCTGCTAAACATCTTGTCTTCCTCAATCATTTTCGCAGGAATTACACGGTATGTTTCCCCCACTATCTGCTTAGCTCTCTTGAGCGCTCCATTTTGGAGTTTCAAAAGCATGCTCATGTTGTTCCTTTGCACCGGGGGCTAATTTTCCGGCTGCATAAATTATGTCTCCTTCAGTCTCCTGGCCTCCCTTCCTCCCCTGGCTCTATTCCCCCTCTTCTCATTTCTGCGGCCGCCAGCCCCATTTTTCCACACTCTATCCCTTCCACTGCTGTTGTCACCCCTCTCCCAGCCTTCCCGGCTCCATCTCCCATTCCCCCACCTCTACCCCCATCACCTTTGCTTCCACTTCGGCCAGACCGATTACCAGGTCCTCTAGAAGATTGAATCTTGATATCCCTATTGTGGGGAAGGGTCCTCAGGAGATTGAAACTGCCCATAACCTCCTTCATATTAGTGGTGCTAGTTCTTAGGAAGAACATATGGAGAGCTTCACAAAAAGGCTAGAGGTCTTAGAAGCTGACACGAAGCTGTTGAGGGAAGAGGTTAAAAACATGGCAAAACAAAAAGGTAAGAGGAAGAAGGAGGAGGAGGTGGCTATGGATAATAGCCAAATTGAATATATTTACAAGAAGCTGAACTCCTTAGACTCCCGTTTGAATATATTTAAAATAAGGGTATATTGCATTAAAAAATGTGAAGCCTGAGTGTAATTTTTTTGCTTACCAGTTTTGTTACCAAGTTTGCAAAACCAATATCCTGAATATAACCAAATAGTACACGGATTCAATATATGCTAATCCACACATATTTTCCCAAAAAAAAGGTAGATTAAAATGAGAGGCGACTGTAACCACACACTACCTCACATAATATTAACTTTTCCTCAACATAATCAATGGTTTAATGACCAGGTGAGAATCTAATCGACCGAGTAATAACAAATTAACCTAGAACCACCAACAATCACATTCCTCATACATACCACGTAGGTAATAAAATTTATATTCTCTTATATGGGATAAATGAATATTAGATAGCTGCACACACCCAAGTTTATACATGTGAATCCATTATGCACCCATAGTGGGTTTCCAACAAATGAAATAAGGTAAGAAACAAAAATTATCATCTAAATACACACTCATTTCATGCATTATTACATCTCATACAACCTTAGCTATATCATTACACAGATCTCAAAGATCACAACACACTATAAACGTTACAGAGATTCATCACATATGAACATTATAATGATTAAAACTAGGAAGGAGAGATAGAATTTCATCCCTGAGATACTTGGAGGCCATGCAAAATTTCCTTTCTTGAAGGTCGATTTCCATCTTTTTCCAGCCTTCTTCTCAAACCTCAAGTCGCAGTGCTCCCAAAAACAGTCCTCCAAAATAATTCAGAACTGACACAATAACCAGAATTCTACCATTTAAATCATCCTTTTGATGCATGCATTTCATTTTACACTATTTCTCCCTTTTTTTGTGAATTGGAAATAACTTCAACTAAAACCCTCATGCAATAGTTCTATGGTTGAAAAACTGAATAGAAAAAATAGAATAACAATGCATGGTTGATAGCTTCTTGCAGAAGATTCAATTTTCTCCACATATGGTACACCGTACATGCATTGAATACGTGCCCATCAACCCGTGCGATGTCATGGCCATTTTAAATTTTCCTTTAATTCCTCCTGAGTTAAAGATGGTGGGAAATTTGAGTGGCCAAGGTTTATAGATAAACCATAATCTTATCAATAGCCAAAATTAACTATTATGCCAACATACATCGAAGACCATATGTTACATTTCCATGGTAAGGTCGAGAGACCTCTATTAAACCATGAAACAAAAATCATCTCAAATTAATGTTCAAATGTGTGCCTTAAGCTCTTAATCTACTAAACAATTATATTCTCTATGTCATGGTCCTAGGACCTCCATTAAAATAGTTATTGATATCTTACCATAAGGTATGGTCAAAGGACATAGGCTAATCATTCACGATATGAAAAGGGGTCGATTGAGTATCTAAATGTAAAAAAAATGGGTCTCTGAAATTTTATTATTAAATATGAAATGCCTAATCCCAAGGACAATTAAGTGTTGATGAATGCAAGCCAGTTCATGAAAAATCACATCATCAACTTATTGCCAAGGAGTTATGATCAGACCGTGTCCAGATCATACCAATAACTTTATTCAAGCCATATGATTAAAAAAATGTCAAAAACACCTTATATTCATTATTGATAAGACATTAAGGTCAAATAGGTTGATTCATTATTTTCTTACAAATCAAGGAGTTACCCGTTAATCACAAATAAGGATATCACTATACCAACTTTACATTTCTTACCCACCCCTTGTTGTGGTCCACCGTAGTCCTTCACGGTATTTAACTTTCATGCTCACAAAAGGAGGTTAGTATTATAAAATAAATCCATGATCCAATACTGGATTTATATTGTTGAAATAATATACAAATCTAACATTTTATACAATCATAATAATATATTACAACAAGGTATTAATTCAATCCTTTGTAAATCATTATTTTCAGCAGGACATGAAAAATAATGATATCAATGCCATGTACAACAATCCAATAGTAGAAAAATGCATCCAATATTTAATTTAATCAAAGTAAATAATTTCAACACACAACATAGTCCTTATAGGTGGTTACAGAAACCATATCTATAGAAAAAAAGATATTATAGATCCAAGACTACAAGTATGCAAAATGAATTACAACATTAATCAAGTTGCAACTATGTGATAACGGGGGCCTTTGTGATATCATGCATACAGTTGTGCATGGGTATGCATACCCTTTAGGCTATGCATATGTGTGCATAGTGTTACATGGGACAAAATAACAATACCTTCTTTTGCGTTACTCACAATTTTTTAATTCTATAATTTATTTTAAGACAAAATTGAATGAAAATTTATGGGATGTGACACATTTTTTGTTTTGTAAGGATTTCATGTTGTTTATGAACCACCAAATACAATAATTCATCGTTAGACATGGGAAGCTAGATAAATTTACCAAATCATTACACCAAAAGATTTAGGTGTTAGTGAAATCTACACACCATGATCATAACATCCCATCAAGATTTTATACCGTGTACTCTAGGCTAGAATACCTCCTTGTCGCTCAATTTGCTCCATGAACCCCCTCCTCTAAGAACCAAAATTTGGACTCTTAGCTTAAAAAACATCTTTATCATGTGCTTCATGACTTAAACCCAATTTTATTCTCTAATACCAATTGTAACAAGCCATTACACCAAAAAATAAATCATTAATGAAATCCACACACCAGGATCATAACATTCAAAGACGTGTGAAATGGGTTACATTATTAGAGAGCTAATAATTTTTCTTAAAGCACAAAAGTAGGATATCAAATAGAGTTTTTTATTCACTAAGTAGAATTTTTGTTATTAACTAAGATACAAGTGGTATCAGTAGGTTTTAAGGTGATAAAGGATCTCTATGTAAAAGATTAAGATTTGGGGGAAGCATGAAGAGAGTGTATTGAACTAGCGAGCATTGCCCACATGTCATGGTTGAATTTATTCCTATATGAAATATTATTTTTCAAGTAAACATCAATATACATGTTTCAAGGGATAATGAGATAATTTTTTTATGTAGGATAGATGTTGCATAAGAATATGAAGTCACTTTGGGATGGATAAGAACTTGGAAAAATTGAGTGAAAGATATTTTTTTTATGGATGGCTAAAAATTTGCACAAACATGTGTAAATATGAATAGTATGTCTATTGGTGAGGGTAAAGAGTTAGAATTTGGGGTTATATCAATTCCTATACCTAAAAACCTTAGGAGTATTTACGTATTGATTGTGTTTTTTGATTTCCTAGAATGCAGAAGGGTCACGGTTCTATATTTTTTGTTATGGATAGATTATCAAAAATTCTCATATGAGGGTATTAAATATATTCTATATGACCATCTAGTAATTATAACATGTATAAAGGAGCATAAGTATTATCTAGTGAAATAGAGAGGAAAATAAGTTGAAAATGTGTCTTTGATTAATGAAGCACAAATTTATAGAATTGGTAATTCCACTAAAAAACTTCAAAGAAACACTTGATTAGGAGCTTAAATTTCTTCTTTCCCAGGGTACTTGATGTAGGATCACTCAAGGTCACAAGAAATCATGTGTTATCCAGAATTTTATAGTTAGTAAATGAGGACTTTTACAATGTCTTACCACTCAAAAACATGCCACATAAAAACCCAATTCCTTATTCATTTATTACAAAATCCTATGCAAGCCATGAAATATTAACATAAACCACACATTATTATGTTGTTTTCATAGATATTTTAAAGATGGGTAACATTACCAATGTCACGCATCACATTTTTTCTTGCATAACACTAAATTTATCTATGTAAATCCTTTTCATACTACACATACATTCCAAATCCAAATGAAATATCTACACATAGTTCCTTGTAATGAACCGCTATTCTAGTGTGCTAAAATTATGAAGATTCATACAAAATAATGATGGATAGATGATGTTGTAACACACCCATGAGGTCACTAAAAATTATTTATGCCATAAGCGCTTGTATTTCTATGGGATGAATCTAATTTTCTTCAATGATGAAATTTCATCTAATAGTATCTATTATCAACATCGATATATCTAGAAGGGGGAACATTTGGTTATTGATTTTTCCTTCATGGCCGTAGACTAACAAAATGATATACTATAGCTCAATCCAATGAAATAAAAATTCCTGAGAAGATTAATAGTGACTAGGGTAATTTGAGGAAATATTTACAAGGTATATTTACTTTTAGAATGGATATTTATCCTCTTACTTGATTCATTATGAAAATTTTAAATATAATGGATCCACGAGTATTAAAGGAACTTTATAATGTAATTGGGAAGACTATCTTGTGTTTAATTATAAAATTTATTTGTGTGTGGTTATCTAGAAGCTTTGCAAAGTATACATGTTTAGGATTGGTCATATAATTTGAATTCCTCATATTCTTATTATAATACTACCATTGGGTGTTTTTGTCACCTAATATTGTACCCTTTATTAATTAGAGGCTTAGAACCTCATTGAAACATTGGAATTTCCCCAAGGTGTGGGACCTTACTCCTTAGGATAGACCTCCATAAAAGGGTGGTTTCCTTCACTAACTACTCTAATACTAACACTACTCAAAACTAACTACTAATTGTAGGTGAAATGGATGACGGAGGAACATGAAATGAATTGAAAGGGGTGATTATCATTCCAAAAATAGAAAGTGGGACTTTCTCCCTAAGATGGAAACAAGGAAAAAAATTCAAGGCCAAGAAGATTAAAAAAAAGCCACAGTTTAACCCTACACTTCATCAAACTTAATTCCCTATATGATTGACAAAGTGAACTAAAACCATGAAAATATAACTCACACATACCATGAAATGGAAAAAAATAGAAATTTTGAGATAAAAATAGGATCCAAAGGGCATAAGAGATCCACAATAAACATAATACTATTATCCCTTAAATTACACAATCCATTTTCAGCCATTTAGAAGGCACTGATTGCATTTCATATTTTGGAAGCACATTAGACTAAGAGGGGGGTGAATCATTCGTACAAAAACTTATTTCATTTACCATTCATCATTAATTATCATGTATACATCCATTCAATCAACCATGAACCATATGAGTGATTACTTAATCATAGAAACAACCATTCACAAGAGAAAAAGCAAGAGAATACACAAGAACACCAAATATAACTAGGAAATCCTAAAGGGTAATAAAACCCATTGAAACTCTAGTTATATTACATAAAGCAAAGATATTTACTGAAGTGCCACCTCCATAAGGAGGACCAACCCCTAGTTTAGTAGATAACCAACCCCTAGTTTAGTGAAGCACCCACTCCACAAGGAGGATAAAACCCCCTAAGATGACCAAGTACCAACTCAAAACCCTGATGATGATGATCTCTAATTTTTTGTTCCACAACTGATGGAGATCACAATTTCATCTTGTAAACCTTTGCTCGAACCCTCTTTTCTTCAACTCACTTTATTTTCTTCCTTATCAACTTGTCTTGGCTCTAAAACCTTGCACATATGCTCTCAAAAATTATTCAACGTGAAAAACACTTCATCTAATATGAAATAATTCAATCATACCTGTTATTCACCCACACTAGGGTCACATGTTTCCCTCCAAGAGCACTAGTTTAAAAATGAACTCAAAACATCACCTTTATAGGATTCTCTTCCTTCAAACAAAGGAGAGGTAGGTCCTTAACATTTTTTTAGACAAATTTATCATAATAACATCCCAATAAAATCCACTAAAAAGTTCACAAATGACCCATATAGGTTGATCATGCCCAAAACCATCCAACTTGCACTAAAAGGGCTCAAAACCCCACCACTAGGATGAGTCAAATTCACTAACACCAAACCAATGATTATTAAATCTCTAAAAATCATTACACATGTGAAATATTACACTTAAACATCCTCCATTGTCTAAATTTTTCTTGGAAAAATCAAATAATTCATAACATGGTCCAAAAAGGCTCATATCCTTCACCAAACAACTATTTCCAGCACATTGTCTTAACCTGTGGGAATATAGACCACTCAACTCAACTATGGCATGTAAAAAATATATGGAATACTAAATACATGTATAACACATCCATGAAATTTGGACCTCTTGAAACATCTATATGCGCTAACCACAACACCTTTCCTCTTCACTAAAACATGCTTCCCAGAAACAATTTTTACAAACTCAACTAGTTTACACCCTTTCTACCTCTTTCATGAGCTCCAAATTCCTTAAATAGGATAAAAATTCATCTATATTCCATCTACATGTTATATCAAGCATAAAATAATCTATTTCATGCCTCAACCAACTCACTCTTTCATCCTGAGAAAACCTGTCCTGAAAATGCAGCAACATTCATCTCCAAAAATTGACATGAAATAACCATCAAATAATGTCACCAAGAAACAATCCATATACCACTATAAACACCTGTTGTTGTAGACTAACAGCAACCCTGGATGTAGATCAGGATTCTAGGTTGATCACTCTAGCATCCAGTGTGATTGCACAACATGGAAACCTCTCTCCAAGTGTGGGACTTGTGAAACTGAGAGAGGAATCTCCAGATTAGAGGCTGGTTCCTCAAACTCCTCTAATTTAGATCTATATTTTGCACAACTACAGAGGTTTAGATCCTAATCCTACTCTAAACTGCAAGGAGACAGGGATAGAAACGAAAAAATTGAAACTAACTAAAGGTGGTGATGCACCAAAAGGAGTGGTGAATAATTTTTGTCAAGAAAATAGACACAAACCAGAGATTGCAGCATAAAAAATACACAGACTGATAAGATATAATTTTGGATCTAAAATGAAGCAAACAATACAAATAAAGAACTGAAACTCATTCACAAAACTTGCGTTATCATTTCTAGTGTCAAAATCACTACATTACACCCTCAGAGAGGTAAAAAACTGTTACAGTCTTTGGAGAGGTCTAATCCTTCAAACAATCACTTGCTAGAGGTGAAATAAGAAGTTGCTATGTCTAAAAAATGTTCCCCCTTTAGAAATGAGCCAAATTTGGATTTTACATTGCATGGGTCGAGCCCAGGAGACAACATACAAAAAACGTGAGAGCCCATTCCTCCTTGACTACAGATGCATTAAAACGGCATGGGGGACCTTACAAACCCATACCCTATCATTTTTCACCAGATTGCAGGAGAATGTGACCCATTCTGCATTAAATTTGGTCACTGAAATGTCACTTCTGGTCATGAACACGCGTCAGATCTGTTTCTCAACTTTATCTCTACAGACTACACCAAAATTCAATATTAACCCTAGAATCATGTAGATAATTTCATAAGCTTTCCGTTGATATAAAGAATGTGCGAATCCGAGGTTTGGATCAAAAGATATGGAGATCTGAAATTCTAGGGTACAAAAAAGGCAAAAATGAGTTTTGAAACTTTTCCTGCGCTCTACCACCTGGATGGCACGTGTTAAGCATTGATTGGATGTGTAATTCTCTCTCCTTCCCTATCCCGTGGGTTTTCCTTGAAATTTTTTCCTTTTGATGATTTTGGAACATTTTCCACTTTTCCTCCGCACCCCCGCCACTTGGGACACGTGACATGCATAGATTGGAGGACAGGGGCGTGGGGTCTTCCTTTACTTTTTAGCTTTTTGACCGAAACTTGTCCAAATTTTCTAACTCCTCCCTGAGCTCCATGCTTCCCTGTTCCATTGGACACGTGTCCTCTTTTAATTGGTCTCCGGGTCTACTGGCTTTTTGTGTCCTTCGCGTCCTCACGGCCTGGCTGTCCCAGTGTTGTTTGGGACAAAAACTTCCGATCCACCCGAAATGGGCTTCCTTGTCCCTTTTCTGCCGATGATACGTGGCGTAATTTTATTGGCTTTTTTCTTTCTCAGCTATCCATGTCCTACGCATCCCTTTGTCCCAACTGTCCCAGTGTGAAAGTTCTCCTTTTCAGCTGATCCAGGCGGTTCGCGTCCTTTGCATCCTCACGGCCCAAATGTCCCAACTGTGCCACTCAGTAGTTAGTTGATTTTCTTCTCCTTCGGCTGAACCAGCTTTCTGTGTCCCACGCATCCTGACGGCCCAGATGTTCCTTTTCTCTGCAGACTGCCTGGCGGCCTTTCGGTCGATTCGCGCCCAGATGTCCCTCACGTCCTGACTGTTGTGAGAACTAGGACTTAGCCATTTTTCATGTTTTTTCTTGGCCCAAGCTTGTTTTTGTAACTTTTTCACCTTTTCTCAGAACTTTCTCTTTTCAACCTGGACAGGAGAGTTAGAAAAAATATGAGGGGACCCTAGAACATGATTTTTTGCCCTGAATCAATCTATTTTCCTGGGACTTGAGTATTCTGATGCATGTTATCATTTTTACCATGGGGGGTGAAGAATGGATAACAATTTGGAGACTCAGCGGGGTTACCTACCTACTAGGTAGAAGATACCAGTTTCCTGAAGCAGTCCATTGGGCATGGAGTCATCAAATATTCTGTTTAGAACCCCAACTGACTCAGAATGTGTAAGGAGGAAGATGGAATATCACCTGATGGAAGCAAGGACTGCAAAACATCTCCATGAACAGCAAGCTGTGCCAAAGCACTTAGGGAAAACAAAACTAACCTACAACAAAACAATGTGCACAAGCACTTGGAGGAATGAAATCTAATCTAATATTTACAAAGTAGTGAACTTCCCGTTAGAAGCGACGCTTGAGATAGATTCCATTGATTGGAATCTGCAGTTCTTCACCATCCAATGAGGCCAATTGGAAAGCATTGTTGTTCTTGCACTTTGTGACCATGTATGGGCCACTCCAAATGGCATCAAATTTTGAATGCCTTCCCGGTTTTTCTCTATCCGCATCCCATTTCAACACTAGATCTCCAACTTGAAAAGATCTATCCTTGGCCTTTCTATCAAAGGTCTTCTTGATCAAAGCTTGATCCTTTTCCATTGCTTGGGATGTCTGATTTATGATCTCTTGCAACTCCATTAACTCTGCATACCTCACCTCCATAGGCTCAAACTCTAGCAACTCCAGTGACATGGGCAAGATTTCCTCTCTTCCATAGACAAGTTTGAATGGAGAGTTACCTGTGGATCTTTTGGGAGTTATCCTATCAGCCCATAAAGCTGATTTCAATTTGGTATGCCAAGACCTATGATTCTCGTCAAGAGTCCTCCTAATGATCCTCAACAAGTTCTTGTTTGTAGACTCGGCCTGACCATTACCTTGAGGGTAATAGTTTGATGAAGTGCTTAGGTAAATACCATTCTTGAAATCCCACTCAGTCACCTTAGATCCAATGAATGCCAATGCATTATCAGAGATTATTGTGGCAGGTACACCAAATCTGGTTGTTATCCCCTCATAAAAGTCTAAGATGCTAGACTTATTTTCCTCTTTGAGTGCTACTGCTTCTGTCCATTTAGTGAAGTAGTCTATGGCTGTAAAAATCCATTTGTGCCCCTGGCTTGAATTGGGATTGGTGACTCCAATAAAGTCCAAACCCCATTGCATGAATGGTTGGTCAACTGAGATTGGATGTAATGGAAGGGAAGCAAGTCTCTCTTTTCCTGTGAAGAATGCACAATTCTTACACCTCTTGATCCATGCATAGCAATCACTGAAAATCTTAGGCCAATAATAACCAGCCTTCATAATTTTTAGAGCTGTCACTCTTGGTGCAAAATGGCCACCAGCTGGTCCACCATGGAACTCTTCTAACACTCTTTGAATCTGATTTGTGCTAATGCATCTTAGCAACACTCCATTCACGTCCTTCTTGAACAAAACTCCATCAACAATGGCATACGAGACAGCCTGCAATCTGAAGTGTCTCCTTTGGGTCTTGTTCATCTCCGGAGGGCATAGGCCTATGCCTAGGAACTGTATAATACCTTGGGTCCAGCAAGGAGTGGGGACAGCATTGTCTTCTTCTTGCTTGCCACTTGGCTCATGGCTGTTCTGGACTGTTAAAACAGCCTCTTCTTCAATGCATACTTCTTTTTTCTTCCCCAAAACCAGCTGCCCACACAATCCTTTCCCTCTTACCAGCTTGGTGATCTTGATCTCAATGTGATACTCCATGACACGGGTGATCCAACCTACCCTTTTCTCATTCAAGTCCTTGTTGAGGAGGAAGTCCTTAACCCCAACATGTGAGACCAGCAACTGGACCTTGTTGTTTGAGACTAAATGCTTGAATTTCTTCAAGCTTCTGATTACTGCAAGTACATGCTTTTCAATAAAAGAGCATCTCACCTCACAGCCATCTAGGCTCTGGCTGAAGAAGGCAATTGGCTGCTCATCATTATCTTTGTTCTACTATACCAAAATGGCAGAGATAGTGTCATTACCTCCAAATGCATAGAGGATGAAATCCTTGGAGAAGTATGGGTTGATGAGAGTTGGTGCTTGGGAGATGGCTTCTTTGATTGCTTCAAAACTCTCCTTGCCTTCTGCTGTCCACTTGAAAGCCATGCTTTTCTTTAAAATTTTGGTGATGGGCTTGACAAGGGCTGCAAAATCTGGGACAAACCTCCGAACAAACTTTATCCTTCCCAAGAAACTCTGAAGGGCTTTCTTGTGGCTTGGCAATGGTAGTTCTCTTATGGCTTCAACCCTCTCTGGATCAATTGCTAATCCTTCCTTGGAGACAATATGGCCAAGGAGCTTTCCTTCATGTGCAAGAAAGATGCACTTCTTAGGATTCAAAGACACTCCAAACCTTCTACACCTCTGAAACACTTTCCTGAGGTGAAAGAGATGGTCTGCTACATTCTTTGAGAAGATAGTGATGTCATCTAGGTATACAAGCACTATCTTGTTGATCAAGCCTTTGAATGCCATATCCATAGCTCGCTGAAATGTTGCTCCGGCATTCGAAATTCCAAATGGCATCTTCTTGTAAGATATGTGCCCCATTTTGTAGTGAAGGCTGTCTTGACTTGATCTTCTTCCTTCACCACTATCTGATTATAGCCTGAATATCCATCTAGTAATGAAAACCTTTCTGAACCAACTGCAACCTACAATATTTGTTCCATTGATGGAAGCGGATAATGATCTTTGAGTGATGCTCTATTTAGATTGCGAAAGTCCACACATAATCTTATTTCTCCATTTCTCTTTCTTACTGGCACCAAGTTTGCAACCCAACTCGAGTGTTTGATGGGGAAGATGATATTGGCCTCAATAAGCTTGCTTAACTCTTTTCTCATGAGAGGTTCAATATGGGGATTCATTGGCCTTTGCTTTTTCCTGACAGGCTTGGATTCCGGATCCAGCTCAATAGTATGTTGTGCTCAATAGGAACTCTTGACAAAGCTGAACAAAATCAGATTTCTCTTGTGAGGTACTTGCTTTGCCAATCTGCAATGTTTTGCCTTCTTCCACTAAAATAGGATTTGAATCTTCACCCTTCACTTGAATGTTCACTTTCTCCTTTCGGAACTGATCATTCAGGTTGAAGATTGACTCTAAGGTTATGAGGCCTTTTGGTAATTTGTTAGTTCTCAGCTGCACCACTTGGTCACCATACTGCTGCTGCAGCTTGTCTTGATTCCTGGCAGAGAACTTAGCTTCTTCTTGGAGAAAATTAACAATTTGCTGATCATTCTCGAAGACTTGCCAACTTGTATTGTTATCCGAAACAGCTGCTCTCACAACCAATTTGATATGAGGCTGAGATTTCTCACTTTTGATACTTTCTACAACATCAAACGTAGCCCCAATTGCTGCTAGCTTGTCGGTGGCTTCATTCTTCTTTATTGGGATGGAATTGATGCTAAAAGCTTCAAAATCTTCAATAAGATCCCATACCTGATTTTTGTAGCACTTGAGCAGATCATTTTTGGCAGCATTTTTTCCTTTGACTTGGTTTACGATCAGCTCACTATCAACAAATACTTGTAAATTCTTGATGTCTTTCTTCTTTGCCCAGTGCAGTCCATGAATTAAGGCTTCATACTCAACAGTGTTGTTGGAGCATGCAAACTGAAATCTAAAATTTGAATAGTACTTTATTCCTTGAGGTGAAACAAGCATAGCTCCACCTCCTACACCTTGTCTACTCCTTGATCCATCAAAAAACAGCTGCCATACCTCATTGTCATCCTTGTGGTTTGGGTTGGTGATGCTAGGAATAGATTGATTTTCTTCGTGTATGCAATAGACCCCTAGCTCAGATTCCTCCACTTCTTGATAAGGATCAAATGCATGTATCTTGTTTGCCCATTCATCAAGAGTTAGATCTAGGATGCTTCCAACCTTAGTGTCAGCTTCATCAGTGCTTGGGTGATCTTCTTGATCAAATGCTGAGCAATTGGCATTAATCTGACTTGGAGTGTAAGGTTCAATGTGAAAGTTTGCAATAGGTTCTGACCTGATTGTAGCCTTAGTTCCATACCTTGTTTTGAACAGCATGTGAGACCAATTAGTAGAAAGATAGCCTCTAATCTTGGCTATGAAGTCTCTTGACAGGCACAATGCAAAGAGTGGTGGTAGGTCTATGACTGATACATCTTGTAAAACAACAACATTTGGACATGCATACAAGGTAAGACTCAAATTTCTAATCACTCCAACTGTCGCTACTGTTGTCCCGTCCAACTTCACTACCCCCTTGGATGTTGTTTCATACTGGAGTCCTAGCTGATCAGCTATTTATTTAGGGATGACAGAACTACTTGCCCCAGAGTCAATCATGCAATTGTGCACTAGCTGATTTCCAATGATCAATGAAACATAGAAAGGAGGGGGCTTCAACATCTTACCTTGTTGTCCTCCATGATTTCCCTCAGGCTGGGCAACATTTGTAAGAACTTTGTCTTGCATCTGAACTTGCTGATTTGAAGTTGGCCAGTCCTTCATGGCAGCTTGCAGCAGATCTCTTTGGCCTAGGATAGATAGGGATTCCCACATTGATATATTGACGTTTGTCTTCTTCATCTAATCAATGATGTTGAGTGGAGATGAAGGATCTCTTTACTATCCCTTGGTTTGCACATTCACTCCTTGCATGTGGGCAGCAACAGTTGGCATTTGAGCTGGCCTAGGAGCTGTTCTTGGCTGCCCTTGTGCATTTGAAACTGGACTTTACTTGCCAACCATTTGCGGAGTCGTGGAAGGTTGTGGATTGGTTGGGGCTAATGGCTGCTCTTCACCCAAATTCCTCCTTTTTGACCTTATGTTGGCTGCAACACCTTGAGAAACTACCTGGTTTATACCACAAAAATCCTTTGCTTGTCAGTTTACCAATGTGGTGTCATTTGGGGAAGATTACTGTTTGAATGTCTCTTGTTGTTGACTGCTTCCTTGACTGCTCTCACCCTCCACACCAGTAGTTGTCACCATTAGTGCTTGATTCAAAGCACCATTGAAGCACATGGATTGGTTATGAGGCTCATTGCATGGAAAACACCAATCATACTCCTGAGCAATGTTGTTTTGTGTTGGCACCATGCCTTAGAGGCAAACATGGCATTTGGATTATATGGCTGAAATGGTCTATTGGCAGGGGTCCTTGTTTGATTCATATTTGCAGCTGGGTTGGGTGGCCTTTATGGTTGGTATGGCTACCTGTTAGGCTGAGCTTGGGGTTGATAAGAAGGTCTAAAACCTTGGGCTTACTGCCTCTTGAGAGTAACCAGCTCATTGCCTAGGTTTTGCAATTGCTTCATGACTTCTTGAAGCTTATTTGGGGCACTTGGAGATGAAGTGGAAGCTTCATTTGAACTCTAATTTCTAGGAGTGGGAGAAGGAGCCAAATTAAATGTTTGATGGGTGTTTGGATTCTCTAAGCTTGGAAACAATGGCATGGGAGGTCTAGGGGCAAGTTTGCCAGCTTGGATCAAACAATTTTCAGCCCTAATGGCAATGCTATAAGCTATAGCGATAGTTATGCCTCCCATGGACTGAATTAACATAGAAATATTAGAATTTAAAGCTTTCAGATAGTAGAGAAAAGCACCTTTTGCTGTTGGCCTGACTGCCATTGGAATTCTCTCCCAATTCTTTTGAAATCTGAAGTTGAAATCGGTCAGCTGCTCATTGGGAGCTCTCTTGATAGTTTTCAGCTTCTCCAAAAGAGACAAGTTGTCTCCCTTCTCTCCAAATTACTCATGAAGAGCTATACATAGCTGATTCCAATTTGTGATAGAACCAGCTCCAAGGCTCCTAAACCATTGCAATGCTTTCCCCTTGAATGAAGATGCCAGTAACTTGACAACCACTTGCATCTCATTGATTTCATGGATTGCACAAAGGTTAGCAATATCTTTAACATGATCACCTGGAGTAGTCTGATTTTCTCTAGTGAAGTAGGGAATGTTCTTCAAGGCTGCAATAGGAACTGGATGTTGTGCATTGAGGGCAAGTGGACTACTGCCTTTGAAGTTGACGTAGGGATTGTTTTGAGCCATTCTGATTGGTCTTAAAACCCTTGTTGACTGAATGAGAGGCCTACCAGGTGGAGGAGTTGAGAGAGTTCTGTTTGGTGGAGATGGAGACCTTTGAATCCTTCTTTCTCTTTGACTTCTTCTTGGAGATAACTACAGATATTCGAACAACACTTCTTCTTCTCCAACTCTTGACCTTGTGGTGATTCTTCTCATGAGTTTTCAGGCCTGCACTGCTGAAACCAGTTGATTCTTCCCCTTGAAGTCACCAGATATGAAAATAATATCTCTTTTCAAGCAAGAAAATTACAGCAGATGCACATCAACTTTGCTACAATGAAAATGAGACCTCTAGTGTCCCACCGGGCGTGCCAAAACTGTTGTTGTAGACTCACAGCACCGCTAGATGCAGATCAAGCTTCTAGGTTGATCACTCTAGCATCCAGTGTGATTGCACAACATGGAAACCTCTCTCCAAGTGTGGGACTTGTGAAACTAAGAGAGGAATCTCCATATTAGAGGCTGGTTCCTCAAAATCCTCTGATTTAGATCTATATTTTGCACAACTACAGAGGTTCAGATCCTAATCCTACTCTAAACTGCAAGGAGACAGGGATAGAAATGCAAAAATTGAAACTAACTAAAGGTGGTGATGCACCAAAAGGAGTGGTGAATAATTTTTGTCAAGCAAATAGACACAAACCAGAGATTGCAGCATAAAAAATACACAGACTGATAATATATAATTTAGGATCTAAAATGAAGCAAACAATACAAACAAAGGACTGAAACTCATTCACAAAGCTTGCATTATCATTTCTAGTGTAAAAATCACATCATTACACCCTCAGAAAGGTAAAAAATTGTTATAGTCTTTGGAGAGGTCTGATCCTTCAAACAATCACTTGCTGGAGGTGAAATAAGAAGTTGCTATGTCTAAAAAATGTTCCCCCTTTAGAAATGAGCCAAATCTGGCTTTTACATTACATGGGTCGAGCCCAGGAGATAGAAACGTACAAAAAATGTGAGAGCCCATTCCTCCTTGACTGCAGATGCATTAAAACGGCATGGGGGACCTTACAAACCCATACCCTATCATTTTTGACCGGATTGCAAGAGAATGCGACCCATTCTGCATTAAATTTGGTCACTGAAATGTCACTTCTGGTCATGAACACGCATCAGAGCTGTTTCTCAACTTTCTCTCTCTAGACTACACCAAAATTCAAGATTAACTATAGAATCATGTAGAGAATTTCATAAGCTTTCTGCTGATATAAAGAACGTGCAAATCTGAGCTCTGGATCAAAAGATATGGAGATCTGAAATTCTAGGGCACAAAACAGGCAAAAATGAGTTTTGAAACTTTTCCCGCACTCTGCCACCTAGATGACACGTGTCAAGCACTGATTGGACGCGTAATTCTCTCTCCTTCCTTGTCCCTTGGGTTTTCCTTGAAATTTTTTCCTTTTGATGATTTTGGAACATTTTCCACTTTTCCTCTGTGCGCCCGCCACTTGGGACATGTGGCATGCATAGATTGGAGGACAGGGGCGCGAGGTCTTCCTTTACTTTTTAGCTTTTTGACCGAAACTTGGCCAAATTTTCTAACTCCTCCCCAAGCTCCATGCTTCCCTGTTCCATTGGACACGTGTCCTCTTTTGATTGGTCTCCGGGTCTGTCAGCTTTTCACGTCCTTCACGTCCTCACATCCTGGCTGTCCCAGTGCTGTCTAGGACAAAAACTTCTGATCCACCCGAAATGGGCTTCCCTGTCCCTTTTCTACCGATGATACGTGGCGTAATTTGATTGGATTTTTGCTTTCTCAGCTATCCGAGTCCCACGCGTCCCTTTGTGCCAACTGTCCCAGTACAAAAGTTCTCCTTTTCGGCTGATCCAGGTGGTTCACATCCTTTGCATCCTCACGGCCCAAATGTCCCAACTATGCTGCTCAACAGTTAGTCAATTTTCTTCTCCTTCGGCCGAACCAGCTTTCCACGTCCCGCGCGTCCTGACGGCCTGAATGTTCCTTTGCTCTGCAGACTGCCTGGTGGTGGCCTTTCAGCCGATTCCTTCCCAGATGTCCCTCACGTTCCGACTGTTGCGAGGACTAGGACTTAGCCATTTTTCATGATTTTTCCTAGCCCAAGCTTTGTTTTGTAACTTTTTCACCTTTTCTCAGAACTTGCTCTTTTCAACCTAGACAAGAGAGTTAGAAAAAATCTGAGGGGACCCTAGAACATGATTTTTTTCCCTTAATCAATCTATTTGCCTGATACTTGAGTATTCTGATGCATGTTATCATTTTTATCATGGGGGGTGAAGAATGGATAACAATACCTTTTAATCCTATCTCCATCACATATTGTAACTCCTTACAACTCCAAGTGGAAGGCCTTCGATTAAGTTAATCTCTGTAAACTACATTTTATGCCTTTTAGGACTCAAGAACCAAGCATGAGCTCGACTTGCTTCATCACTAAAAAAAAACACTTCCACACTTAACCAAAGCATGTAAAACCATTATAAATAATTTCTAATCACTCATAGACCTTCACTAATATTTAACAACTTAGAAACATCATCTTACCTCATGTAGCCACTTAGCACCATGCTAAAACAAGCATCCTTCAAACTTTAGCTTCAAATAATACGTCATAAATTTTTCATGCCATATCCAAATATAAATTTTGATACACAGTTAGAAATACCTATGAATGATTATCTCAAAAACACTTCAATGGATTCCTAACTCTTTATGTAGCTCATGCAATTTCAATTTTACCACAAGATGTTCTATACTGCCTGAAAAACCAATCTTCACAAATAAGGCACACTTTGAACTTTGTCACTTAAACCATGACCTGAAACTATAATTTAAATCTATAAAAAATTAAGGGCTAAAAATATGTCCATTTAATTTATAACTCCTTTGCACAACCTTGTCCCAAACTAAATTTCTTCAGAAACAATAACTTTTAGGTGGGGCCCACATATTGTCAAAAGCACTATATTACCTTTTTGGAAATCTAAAATATTCGTATAAAACATCTAATCATCACTTTTTAAAATACAATAAAAACTATTCTAGTATAATCAATCTTCTCCAAATCACTCCTATCTAGGGTTTTGTTATGATTTCAAACCACTTTACCTTGTTAATGATCATTCATAAAAACATGATGATCAAACCACCTCATAATTTTTGTGAAACCTTAATAACTGACTGAGAAGATATACCAAATATTTCAATTCCCCTAGCAAAGTATACAATTCACAATGAGCATCAGAAGGTCCACTTTTTCTTCAAAAGCACACTAAAACTTACCCATTTTTACTAGACCTTGCATATCTTGAAATTCACATTACAGAAAAACATGAAACTAGTCATGAAGCATCAATAAAATATCCTCTAACTTTCCATATTCACCATATATCTCATATATGTGTATACATATCTATCCTCGGCAACTTACCTATGCCTACATGCCTATTTCTCACTATTTTCTTCCCAAGGACCCTAAAACACCACCAAACCTCTGATAAGTGACCTAAAAATCACCATACACCTCATTTAAATTTTCACCATGTTACTACCATGCACGAACAAGACTTATCAAATCAAAATCTCACACATCCATCTCATTCTGCATGCTCTAGGGTAAGAAACAAGCATAGAATTACTTGACTCAACCATGAAACCTCGCGACCTAACAAAGAATCATAGACACCAAAAACACATCATACCAGCCATGGTTTACCTCATGAAACACTCCAACCATCTTGGGTTAACACAAACCATGACTTAGCTCACCTAACCAAGCACAAGGACCTGATAGAACAGCACAACACTTGACACTACCAATCAACCTTCATGTTTAACACCTAAATAACACCTCACTGAGACTCATACTACACCATGACACCCTTTTCCATTAATGGAATCAACATCAATGAGAACACAAACACACAATTGCCAAGAATCTCCCCCTCATTCATTGATGATAACTAACAAGACAAACACACCGACATGACTCTTCAACATGTTTATGATGTTTCTCTCCCCCTTTGACATATATAGAAAAGGATAAAATAATGATACTATATGGAAATGACAAAACACAATGAAAACAATGCAAAACACAACTTACTTGACTCATACAGCTCCCCTTGGGACTGAAATATCCCCTTTTTGACTCCTTCAGCAGTATGTGAAGATCATATGGACCTTATATGATCCTTAAACAAGCACCCCCTAAAATGATACCCCATAATTTTTCCTCCATTTATGTCATTAATCTCTTTCTAGGTTTGTTTCAAGTTCAAAAATCAAGAGTTGTCTCCAAATGTAACATACTCACTTTTAGGACTACTTACCCCTAAACAACATTCTCAGTGTAAGAATTGTCAAATTCTCCATGCATTGTGAGAACACATACCTCATGAAACACCAATCAGGGACTCCCCTTAGAAAAGTACCATCAAATAGTAACTAAAAGGAAAATATTTAAACATCACACCTGCATAAATTGTCCAAGAGATAAATCAACACTAATGTATTAGCCCTTAAATGTTTTCTCAATGAATACTATATTTTATGAAATCAACCCTATTAGAGTGAATGTAAAATCCCCCTGCACCTATATTTCTATATACTTGGCTACACTAGCTCTACTTGGTACATCACTTACCTTATATTATAACTAAGATAAATCTTTTATTCTTAATAGAACATTTTGTGTCTATAGGATGCTTTAATAGTCCATAGATTTGGAAATCATTATACACTGCACATAATTCTTAACACTTCAATACTTTATGATCATCAATAAATTCCTTGCCTCTTAAATAGAATGAATATCTAACTCCCCCTCAATCATATCCCACTTTCTACTCATGAAGCCATGCTTTCCCCTTTTTAATCTAGTTACTAAAACTTTCCAAATCATACCTGTTTGGATCCATTTGCCATATTTTCCTCTGTAGTTTTGGGATGAGAAATGTTTAACCTCCATTGGGGACATTATGGGTAAAACCTTGGCTATTAACAAAAAAATGACCTTGTATGAGTATACTCTATATGCTCGCATTTTAGTTGACATGAACACTTCAACAAATTTTCCTTGTTCTATTGATCTTATGGTTGAGGACAGAATATGGACTCAAAACTTGGACTATGAAGGTTTTCCCTTCAGATGAAAAAATTGATTTTCTCTTGGACATTTATCTGTGGATTGTAAGAATTGAAAGAAACATGCAAGTAGACACTCTTCTTGGTGGAGGAATGCAAATCCAAGCCTGTTGGTTGGTGATAATCATTCAGATTCTGAGTCTAAAGATGGTTCTGCGAATGAGGAGGTTTTAGTTTCTATAGAGGAGGAGGCTCCCCATTTGTCTACCCTTGTAGAAAAGGTTCCTTCCCCTTGTTATGAGGTTGGGACTTCACCCTCTCCTCTTGGTATTCAATCAGATAACAATAATACTGAAATTTTCATGCCAGTTCACACTATTGAAAAAGTAAATTCAATCCTCGGTAATGGTTGGTCTACTGTGAGAAGAATAAATAAAGGGAACAATGAATACCTTAAGATGCATCTTAGATCCCATGGGAAGGTTTCCTTGGGATGAGCTTTCACATTTTTGTATTGCTTGTGATTTTGTATTGTTTGTATCATTTTCCTTTACTTTCTGTGCCGCTGGTAGAGGTAGCTTCATACATTCCTCATCATTAAATATTTTTCTCCTTATTGTACAGGGTAGGGTCCCCATAACCATCTTTTACCCATAATCAAAAAAATATTTCAATACATAGATTCATATAATCTTGCCAATAAAGTCTTCAGTATCCTCAATCATATGTTTAGGCATATACATTTATACTTCACACTAGCTTCATATTGTATTAGATATTTGAATGCACCTTTAACACATGTACATACCTGAAATTCATAGTTTCTTTAGCACATGTTATCCTGGGAGATAATTAGTCATCATGTATAATGCCCATGAAATGCACTTTACCATCAACCTAAGAAGAGCACATCCTTTCATAATTTTGAGTTCCTTATCCACATATCTTTACACCTCTACAGTCCTTCAATCTTAAGAGCATCATAGTTATCCCTTTAACAAAGAATTTCATCATACCACCTTCATTAATAATAAATTTTTTTTGGACTATTAGAATAAAATCACCTCAGAAGCTCATTTACTTGATTTCATACCTATTGGGACATATTGTACACTTCTTTATTAAGACTCGAGATCTCCCTTTAGACATGTATCATCTCAACTTCTTTATTTCACAACCATTATTACCTTCTTCAAACTAATGTGTTCTTCAAATTCAATATTCTAAAGAGTTTATATCACTTGATCTTGATGCCTCTACCTGTAGCATACCTTAATTGTCTCAGGCCAACTATAGTACCTTCTTTGCTCTGTCACAGAACCATTAACACCATCCTCTGTACAACTAGTGATATAACTATAGGTCACACTTTGTTTATTAGAAATATTGAGAATATCACTCTACACTGAATTCATGACCTTGAGCTCTGAGAAGTATTAAATATAACCATTCCTTCCATGTTCCAAAAAACCTAGAGAAAACATTGTCACAGTTCTAAAGTTTTCCATTTATACACTCAAGCATGTAGGTAGAATTTTACACCATCACTTGTCTTGTCATAACCACTATGCATTCAATTTACACATAATTCAACCCTTGACAATATTTAACATCTTCTTCTATATAATTCATCATGTACATATGTGTATTCCTTGCATTGTACTTCTCTTCTTAATTTCAACACTTTGTGAACGTTTAATGGATAACATCAAGTTACCTGTAGTCCTGCAACTTTATAACAACCTCTCCAATCCTTACTAATAACATGAAACCCTTATTCTAATTTTAGACCATCTAGGAACACTAGTATTGCATCATTCATAGTTTTGAAGTATTTAAAATCAATAGGTCTTCACACCTTCATCCTAAACAAGTACCCTGCATGTTTCCTTCATAGTCTCCTTAATACTTTAATCCTTATGACACCTCTTAATAGTTTACCATACACAGACCTAGTACTACCTTTGTGGCTCATCTTATGGATTGAAACACCTAATAACCATGCTTATACTTCACAGTTCTAAGACACATCATGACCAAAAACCATTACCAAGACCTAGGAATAGAGTCTCAAAGATGACTTCATGCAACATGAATATACAACCATCTGAATCAAAACACAGACCATAAGTCTCATGGATGACCTCTAATGCATCTTGAGATAATATTTAAAACCTATTTCACATGGTTTCAACATTTTATATCATGATATTGCTTAATCATACTTTACACAACACTTAAACATTAACAGAACATTTTGGAGACTTCACCCTTGACTCGTATATGCTTAGATTCAAATCTTTCCAAAATATTCATCATTTTCATGACTATCTTGGATCACTTCTCTCATAAAATCATTACACTAATTTTACAGAGACACAAACCTTGTTTGACAAATCATAAGGTGCACCCATGAAATTATTAAACTTGCACTTAGTGCCAAACTAATGACTTGTTGAAAGGAATATAGATGAATACACACTCTCTATTCACATAACATTTTAACCTCAAACCTATATTCTTGAATCACTATTAATAACTTAAATATAACTTGAAACCCTATAGAAATATATATATGAGCTACCATTAGCGTGTCCAACTGCACTTGATTTATCAAAATTTTAATCCTGATGGTTCCTCTTGATCATACTAAGTTTTCAAATCTCAACACAGACCTTTGATTAAAAATTCTCACAGACTTTACTAGCACAACCTTAATAACAAAAATTCTATAAAATATATACAATTAGATCCATGATGTCAACTTGCTATACTTATATCAAACTCTTGTATAAAAAATATATTTTACATAGTCCATACTTACACAAGGATGATCCCATACATACTTTAAGCAATAAGCTAGACCTACAACTTCAAGGAACCACTATGAACACTTATTTTACATAATACACTTGAACATCAAGACTCAACCATCACCATGAAAAAAGGTTCTTTCAACTAAGGAAACACTTGAAGACATGACAATCATAAAATTTAGACCAACTGAGTAAGGACAATCTTTCATGACTACTAGTCACATCACCTAACAAAAATACCAAAGACAATAACCTACTCTTGAACTCAGACACCTATCATAACAAAGACTCAAGGACTCATGGAGATGTTACTTCACACACCTTATACCTCTTTAAGTATCCAAACCACCTAACTTCTTCAAATTTTAATGTACAGAAGCAATAAGGTGCATATTATCTTCCTGAAATAATGCAAGCATGCTCCCTTGACCTGATTTGGGCTTGAGAACCTTGTTTTCCATCTTAATAACACTAGAATCTTCCTTCATATACTTCATACACTACATGGTGGGCTGAGAATTGGTTTTATTGACCTCCTTGACTTGATCAACCTCCTTATTGACCTTTGGATCTAATATGGCTATCTTGTAATCATTCATTGGGTTGATTATCCTCTTTGAAAACTCTTCCATTTAATGTTTAATACCTACTAACAACTCTTGATGATCCACCTTGGAGATAATATCTAACAATATTTCCTTGTTTGTGACACTTATGACATAGAACACCATTCTTCTTTATTCTTTGTTCAAACACACTTAAGTTCCATTCACAATCCTTAACTCTATGGCAATACAACATGAATAACATTCACCCTTGAAGAATCCCACATCATCCTAGCAAACCTCCTTTTTCAATATCTAGCTCTATGACCAAAATCTTAACAAAAAGGCAATATCCATTGAATTAAAGACCATACATTATAGATTTAGGTTGTCTAACTAGGTTATACCTTCTCAAATCATCCCTCTTGGTCACCTTAATATCAGATTTAGTACTTGGACCAACATCACTATCACTCTTCAAATTTTTTTCTTTAAAACCTAGGCCTATTTTGTCACTAACCACCATTTTTCCTTCTAAATTCCCATCAAGAGCTTAAGAGATATTCTCAATTATCTCATACATCTTCAACCTATTATATGTATTCTCTAAATCTGATTATAGGGATTTCAATTTTTCCTCATACCTAGAACAAGTGTCTTCTTTCTCCTTTAGGGATTTAGAAAAACTTTCCACTTGAAATTTAAAACCCTTGATGGATTGATCATGCTCTACCTCCATATACTTTATCTGAACTTGTAAGAAATTAGTCACTGACTGAGATTCTTTATTCATCTTCCTTAATTTTTCTTCAAGATATAAAGACTTACCTATTGCTTGTGATTCAAATCATATCCTTCAAATTACTAAACTTACTTCATAAATACATTCTCTGATACTAATTTTTGGAAGCATAATGGGCTGAGAGGGGGGTTGAATCAATCCTACAAAAACTTATTTCATTTACCATTCATCATTCATTATCATGTATACATCCATTCAATTAACCATAAACCATATGTGTGACTAACTAAACATATAAACAACCATTCACAAGAGAAAGAGAAAGATAGTACACAAGAACACCAAATATAAGTGGGAAACCCTCAAGGGTAAGAAAACCCATTGATTCGCCCTTGAAGAAGACCATATCATTCCTAGGAGACCTAATTTTACAATATCTAGCTCTATGACAAAAATCATGACAAACAAGGCAATATCCATTGAATGAAGAACCATACCTCATAAAATAGGTTGTCTAACTAAGTTAGACCTTCTCAAATCAGCCTTCTTGGTCACCTTCATATCAGATTTAGTACATGAACCAACATCACCATCACTCTTCACATTTTTTCCTTCAAAACCTAGTCCTATTTTGTCACTAACCACCCTTT
Source organism: Taxus chinensis (assembly GCA_019776745.2). Lineage (NCBI taxonomy): Eukaryota > Viridiplantae > Streptophyta > Pinopsida > Cupressales > Taxaceae > Taxus > Taxus chinensis. The sequence continues at coordinate 454,622,618 of CM034151.1, read as the reverse complement.
CACCTTCTAAAATCCCATTAAGAGATTAAGATATCTTCTCAATTATCTCATACATCTTCAATCTAATAGATGTATTCTCCAAATCTGATTCTAGGGCTTTCAATTTTTCCTCATACCTAGAACAAGTGTCTTCTTTCTCCTTTAGGGATTTAGACAAACTTTCCACTTTATATTTCAAACCCTTAATGGCTTGATCATGTTCTATCTCCATATCCTTGATTTGAACTTGTATGAAATCAATCACTAAATAAGCTTGTCCATTCATCTTCCTTAATTTTGCTTTGACATCTAAAGACTTACCCATTGCTTGTGCTTCAAAGGATCTCCTTCAAGTTTCTAAACTTACTTCACAAAGACATGCTTTGATACCAATTGTTGGAAGCACAATAAATTGAGACGGGGGTGAATCATTCCTATAAAAAACTTATTTCATTTACCATTCATCATTCATTATAATTTATACATCCATTCAATCAACCATGAACCATATGTGTGATTACTTAAACATAGAAACAACCATTCACAAGAGTAAGAGAAAGAGAGTACACAAGAACATGAAATATAAGTGTGATACCATTAATGGTAAGAAATCCCATTGAAACTCAGCTTATATTACAAAAATAAAATATATTTAGTGAAGCACCAACTTCAAAAGGAGCACCAACCCCTAATTTAGTGGATTACCCACTCCACAAGGAGACTAAAACCCCCCAAGATGAAAAATCACCAACTCAAAAACCTGATGATGATAATATTTGAATTATTTTGTTGCAACAATTGATGGAGATCACAATTTCAGCTTACAAACCCTTGCTCAAACCCTCATTGCTTCAACTCGCTCTATCTTCTTACTTCTTAGCTTGTCTTGGCTCTAAAACCTTACATAAATGCTCTAAAATATTATTAAACCTAAAATAGACTTCCTCTAATATGAGATAATGAAATCATACCTTCTATTCAGTCACACTAGGGTCACACGTTTCCCTCCAAGAGCACATAGTTTAAAAATGAACTCAAAACATCACCTTTATAGGCTTCTCTTCCTTTAAAAACAAGAGAGGTCAGCCCTTAACCTCTTTTTGATAGATGTGTCATAATAAAATCCTAATAAATCCATACAATTGTTCAAAAATGACCCATATAGGTCGTTCATTGCCAAAACCATCCAACTTGCACCAAAAGGGCTCAAAATTCCATCACTAGGATGAGTAAAATCCACTAACACCAAAACCATGGTTATTAAAGCTATAAAAATAACTACACATGTTTAATATGACATTTATCCATCATCCATGGTCGCACTTTTTCTTGGTCCAATCATATAATTCATAACATGGGCCAAAAGTCTCATATCCTTCACCAAACAGTTGTTTCTAGGACCCTATATTTGCCTTTTGGCATCTATACCACTCCAAATCATCTAAAATATAACATGTAACCACTCTATGGAATAATTACGACATGTATAACACATCCATGTAATTTATACCTCATTAAACATATGTATACTTAAACCACAACAACATTCCTCTTCATAAAAACATGTTGACCAGAAACCAAATTTACAAACTCAACTATTTTGCACCCTTTCTGCCTCTATCAAGACCTATAAATACCTTCAATAGGATAGAAATCAATCTCTCTTCACTCTCTAGGTTATATTAAGCATCAAATAATCCATTTATTACCTAAACCTGTCATACCCAGTTAATTATATCTTGGATTGATATATAATTTTCCTGGCTATAGGTGAAATTTTGTTTTCTTATCATGCTTGACTTGATTAAATTACAGTCTAAACGACATGTTTAATTGTGTAATCAAGTTAATTTCATTATTTATAATGTTTATAATGATTTCTTGATTTTATCTTTTAAAATTGCTTCTTGATTGATCTTATACTTATGTACTTATTTACATTTATGCAACTGTGTGCAGTTAATTAATTTTATGATCTTGGTATGGTTGACTAAATTTGCATAGACCCTTGTTGGGAAAAAAGGTATAATCTATAATTGGGTCATAGACATGGGCTTCTATTTAAAATTTTATTTTCAAAGCCATCAAATGAAATTCATACTAATGTCAAGTGGTTTGTAAAACTATTATAAATCTTGTCTTATCGAAAAAGAAATATAAATACATATATATGTATGTATGTATGTATGTACAAGAGTACACACACATATATGTATATATATATATATATATATTGGTAGATGCATATATATATATATATATATAAACATGTGTGTGTGTCGGGGGGGGCTATACATATATATGCATATATATACATATATAAATGTTATTACTTTTTCTTATGTTAAATACCTTAGGTCAAGCCATATTATGTATGGAAATGTAATGTAATATTGATAAATAGGGGTCGGTAGCTCAACTGAGCCCCCACCTGAGCTCGTGCCAAGCTGTTTGCTACCTATCACCCAAGCCAACATTAGAATTTGGAAAATGCAAATTGGTCAATGTGCTGGCAATTTAAATTAGGGTTTTTTTTTTAATTTTGTGGATCCCTAACCATTGGATGGTAAATAACCACCCAAATGGATGGCATATATTAAAATCTAGATGGAGGAAATACCAAAGTTGGTAGAAGGTGGATTAGCATGGAATTGGTGAGGAAATAGAAGGAATTTGGGACAGTTTCATTTAATGAAATCAATGAATACCATAGCCTTGGGAGAAGCGGGAATCTTCTCAAGGAATCTACCACTAAGATAAGTGGTTATTTGGTGATTCATTTTTCTCATTGATCCTTTTATATCGCCATGCAAGATCTACATGTAAAAAACCATCATGGCTAATTTGGGGCGGTCCGTTATGAACTTTTCATATAAAATCTAACTCTAGTTAGTTCTAAGGAGATATATAGATTGAGCAATGGATTTATTGGACCTCCTATTTCGATTTGAAGCTATTATTCTGTCTAGGTTTTTGTGTGAGATTTGAGAGATTTCTGGGAAGAAGAGGGAGAAAATTCAGTCTTCTACAAATGTATTACAGGAATGAGACTGTCTCTTGCTCATCTTTATCATTTATAGCATTAAGATATTTTAATGTTAAATGGAGAAAATCAGTTTTTTTGTACCTTCATTCTCTTCATTAATGATTTTTTTATGGGTATGGCTTAAATATTAATTTAAATACCATGGTTGAATGCATACCTATCTATGAAGGTTTTTTCTATATATATTCTCTTATACGTAAATATTTCCTTATGTTGTGTATGGTCAAGTTATATACAGGACGTTTATTGTAAGGCCATGTTAATATTGTGACTTTGTTATAGGTATGCGTATTCTTTCCTTGCACAAATTTTTGGGCTTCGTGTATATGATTGGCTACCTGTATTTTTACATTTAGCATCATCTTTGTTTTGTTGGGTTACCTTCGTGCCTGGTACAAGTCGTAATGGATGACTATGGGATTTTTATTGTCAAGCTCAAGCTCAATAACCTATAGCTTAATTTTTTATTCACCTATCCATTATTTGGGAGTGAGTATTGGAGTGGATTGTTAGTACCCAACTCAAAATTTGGTTTATTTAAGGTTGTAACAATGTCTTGAGGTTTCATTAATAGGGAATGGTCTTAACTTTGAATTCATTTGACCTAGTCTTACTAGAAGCTTGTTGCTATTTACATGGCATGTATTTTTATGGGGTGCTCCTATAATAATTTTCACTATCTCAATCCTATTCACAACATTTTAAATCTTGAGTTTAGATTGGTGGCACTATGGTTGATATGTGACTCACTCACCTACTCATTTTGTTCTGTGTTAATGATTATTTGTGGAGACTAGGATTCTTTCTTAGGTTGATGGATTCTATGGTGAATTGATTATTCAACTATTTATTCATTTTTCTCTTAGACCACTATGTGGTCGATGCAGACTATGTATTATTTATTGTTTTCCATATGTTGAAGGCTTATGATCTTTTGTTTTTATTATGGTTTGTTCGAACTAGTGATTGTAGGATTATACATAAGGGAGAATTCTATGGACTTGCTTTGATTGATTAAAGCGTATAGCCTTTCCTTAGGCTTAGTCATATCCTTACTTATGAAAATTGTAATGATCTGTGTGTCTATTTTCTTTGGTTTGAATAAAATAAGGTTTATTTGGATACATTATGGTATTTTAGATAGTTTAAGGTATTTGGAAGTACTCAAATACTTCCGTCAAATAAAATGTTATTGTATAAATAGTGCATGTTCTCTTACTTCCTTAAGAAGGAATAATGTATTCTGATAAGTAAATATAATGTTTGATAAGGTTATGGTTTGATGATATAAAGATATTGTATTTGGATATTTTAACTAACACCTTTATCGAATTAATTCTCTTAATATTATTATTAAGACGTGATTGAGTAATATAATGCTCTTTTATTTTAGAATTAGTTATATGAACCTAGAATGAAAGTTGTGTGGTTGTATGATCACCCCCTGATTTGTAATATGATTATACAATGATGGTAGAACAAGAATGAATATTAAATTATAAGGTTTAATACTTGTTTAAATTTTTATAAATAACTTTGTTGGGGTATAAATGAAATAATTGATATATTTTTGGAAATTTTTATTCATATTTGTGAACTATTAGTAATCTGAAATATTCTTTTAATGATTTTGAGTTAAAAATCATATGTTTCTTGTAAGAATTATGAAAGAAAGGAAACATGATAAAAATGGAAAATGTTAATTTGTTATCTTAAATGAATTTCAAATTATGTAGTTTAGCTGAACTATGTTCATTGAAATATTTTAATGTTATAAATCATAAAGATGATATGTTAATTTCTTAATGTTATGATTGAACGATGTATTCCTTACTTAACTATTGTATAAGTGACATTGTGCTTCACTGAATAATTTTTTTGAAAGGCATTATGTCCTTTGAGATTTTTAATAAATTTTGGAAAAGGAAATAAAAGTTTATATTCAAGTTTTGAATATTGTTGTAATAAGGATCATGGCTATTTATATCAATTATTTAGTTTTGTGTATATGTTAGGATATAATTTTGATTTAATTAATCAATCTGATTTCATAAGATAGGTAATATCTTAATATTGATTAATGAACTATGCTTGAATAATACCCTTATGTTTAATATCTTTAAATATACATAATGAACTAAAATTATATGAAGGATATGAGATATAAGTTATTAATTAATGAATGTGATTTATTGTCTAATAGTTAAATGATTGGACTCGTGTATGATGTTAAATTATTAATGTACATTTATTATTTAGTCATCATTATGTAAAGTTAATGATTATGAATGACTGTATTACATTCAGTTGATGAGTTCAGTTATTTTTACTTAAGAAAACAAAACGAAAATGTTGTAATTTAAATAAATTAGGGAATGTGTTATTAACACGGTCTTTTTTCCCTAATTATATTAAGATACTTAATGAATGCACATAAAACAAACTTATAGAATTTTATTATGAATAATTATCAAAACTAATTTATGGACCTCAGGATCGAATAATTATTGCAATAAAACATCGTTGCGTTATGAAATGTAAATTTTTTGTAAAACTAATTCAACAAGGTGAATAAGTTACAAAAAACCTAATACATGGTACTCGGCAGGCCAAATTTGGATGGTTGTTGTAGTGTGGTGTTCATCGAATGATGCAGGTCATTCAATGAATATTTTCATACAATAGTTATCCCAAATTGTCCCTTGAGCTTCATTTATTATGCATGTCATAATCAATAAGGAATTGAGTTGTGTTAAGGTGTGGAGGTTTTCTATCCAATTTGGTCTCGTTCCTCTATACCAACTTATGTTGGCTATGGGGAAGAAATTAATTCTGTGATGATGCAAGTTGTTACATGAGCTCTTTCTCTCCCATAGGAAACGTAGTTGGTACATTCATGCTTCTTTACACTGGATGAACAAGTTTTGTATCAAGTCTGTAATTTGAATTTGATTAACTAAAACAATTAATTCAATTTTGATAAATGAACTAAGTGACATAGTGAAGGGACATGTTTTGAAGAAAATTTGTAGTCTAGAAATAGAGCATACAATGCATGACTCATAAACTTTAGCCAAAGTAGTGTATGTCCTTACATTGTGAAGTTCACCTAGTTCTAATGAAAGTGTGAGATACGAGATGGGATTCGATTGAATGATTCCCAAGTAGACACTTGGAGAAAAACTTGTAAAATCAATTTTGAGAATGGCACTAAATGGTATATATCGTATACATACTCGAAAGAGTATCTTATGTGGGGATCATTGAATTCAGTTAACCCATAAATATTCATATGCTTTATTCATTTGTTATCTGAAGAATTATAATTATAATTTGTTGGATTTAAATTTTAGTTTGTAAATTTAAATCATTGTAGGCATATTTTTAGTTTGGGAAGTTAAAAAAAATCCCACAATTATGATTTTGGAATTTTTTTTTTACACAACCAACTCACTCTTTCATCCTAAGAAATTTTTTCCTGAAAATACAGCTACCTTCATCTCCAAAAATTAACAGGAAAGACCAGTCAAATCATCTTTCCAAGACACAATCCATATACCAATGGAAATACCTATGAATATTATTTCCATAAAATATTGGGAATCCTTCCAAATCCAAGTGGAAGGCTTTGAATTAAGCCAATCTCTGAAAAATTATTTTTATGCCTTCTAGGACTCAAGAACCAAGCATGAGCTCAACTTTCTTCATCACACCAAAACACAATTACACACTCAAAAAAATAATTTAAGACCCTTATACATAATTTCAAGCACTCATAAACCTTCACCAATATTTAATAACTCAGAAACATCATCTTATCTCATGTAGCCACTTAGCACCCTACTAGAACAAGCATCTTTCAAACTTGACCTTCAAATAATAGGTCATAAAATTTTCATACCATATCCAAATCAAATTTTTGATACACCATTGGAAATACCTCTGAACCATGATCATAAAAACTTGAATGGAGTCCTTACTCTTCTTGTAGCTCCTGCAATGTCAATTTTCACAAGATGCTCTAAACTACCCCAAAAACTAGTCTTCATAAATAGAGCACACTTTGAACCTTTTCACTTCAACCATGACCTAAAAATATCATTTAAATATAGAAAAAATTAGGGGCTAAAAAATATTTCCATTTAATTTTTAACTCCTTTAGACAACCTATTCCCAAAATAAACTTATTCAGAAACAAGTATTTTTTAGGTGGGGCGCACATACTATCAAAATCACTATATTACCTTTCTATAAATATAGAATATTCCTATACAACATCCAATCATCACTTTTCCAAAACCAATAAAAACTATTTTTGTATAATAAATCTTCTCCAAGTCACTCCTAGCTAGGGTTTATCTAGGGTTTCAAACCATCTTACCTTGTTAACGGTCATTCATAAAAATGTGATTATTAAACCACATCATTATTTTTGTGAAAAATTAATACCTAGACTAATAATATATTACAAATACCTTATGTATCTATGAAAATCATATAATTCACAATGAGCATCAAAAGGCCCACTTTTACTTCAAAAACACACAAAAACTTATCCAAGTTTGCTAAAACTTACATATCTTGAAATTCCCATTACAAAATGACCTTAAAATTTTCATGAAGCATAATGAAAACATCTTATACCTATCCATATTCACCATATATCTCAAATATTAATAGAAATATTTATGCATAGTGAATTACCTATCCATACATGTCAGTTTTTCATTGTTTACTTCCCAAGGACCATGAAACACCACCAAACCTCTAAGAACTAACCTGAAAATCATCATAAACCTTAGCTCCAATTTTATAATGGTTATCCTATGTACCAAAAAGACTGATTAGCTCCAAATCTCACACCTCCATGTCCTTCCTCATTCTCTAGAGCAAGAATAAAGTTTGAAATGACCTGACTCAACCATGAAACCTTATGCATTGACCATACTCACCTCATGCAAACCCATAGACACCCAAGATACATCATATCAACCATGTTTGAACTCATGACACACTCCAACAAGCTTTAGAGGACACAAACCATGACTTATCTCACCCAACCATGCACCAAGACCTCAAAGAACATCACAAAACTTGACACTACTAATCAACCTTCATGTTTGACACCTGAATAATACCTCATGGAGACTCATAATACACCATGACACCATTTTATATCAATGGAATTGACATCAATGACAACACAAACACACAATGGCCAATAACACAAGTCCAAATCAGAGGTCTATAACTTAGAATGTTTAGCCATCATTTAGACATGGTAACTTTACATTTGGGAGATGATCCTTTACAATGAAATCTAAGTTGAAAAATATGTATAAATAAGAAAATAGAAATGATAAAAATATCTCCATAAATATATAATATGACTCACTTCTCAACCACAAAAGGAATAATCAATGTTAATGCAAATATATTGTTTAGTTAGCATATTGGTCTTAGACCATAATGTAAAGTTTGAATGTTTATATATCATTCATGATCCATAAGGAGATAAAAATGTTTAATTTTTATTAATGTTAATTATGTCACTGACCCAAGGTTGGCATGTAAGTTTTTGAAGCTATTAGGAACCATGGTCACTGACCATCAAACTTAGCATTATCAAATATTTTTAATTATTGATGGCCACCAACCATATAGCATATGGTAAGGAGTTTAAATTTATTTATTTCTTTGACTGCTTGAATTCCATGTGTAGTCACAAAATCACACACTTACTATTACAATTATACCGCTAAGTAAGTTATTTTTTATATGGATCTCGTGTAATAAAAGTATTCACAACTGACTCTTTTATTTGTCAGGTCATTAATTATTCGGTTAGTATTGTCATTTTCCTGGTTTATTTTTCATACATCTATACACTTTTGGTCGTCTCTTAGAGGTTCTTAGCTGTCATAATTTGGTCATTTCTTGTCTCCAAACCCTAACTAGGATGCCTAGGGTATCACTGGGGCCACCCGTGGCGCCCCAGTCTGTGATTTTAGGAATCCTTATTTTTGTAATTCATGGTTCCATTTTACTTGTTCAACGTCGGTCTTTATTATTACCCCATTCATTCCCCTAGGTGGTAGTCAGTGTTTTTGGGTTATTAGTGTTGAAATTCAAACAAGATATCCCTATATAAATATAACATACTCACTATACTAAGGGTGTACTTTCTACTATCAATGGAAGTTATCTACTAAGGAAATGGACTACATATGTGCATCTTATACATCTTCATCACACAAGCATAGGATTAAAGGGTTGTATTCATTCTATTCCATCCACCATTTTCATACATCTATTTATTTCCCCTTACTTTGGCATCATGGGTGCTAGGGTACCCTAGGAAATAAATTACACACACAAGCACTTACAACTACATTGGGTCTGAAATGTAGTGCAATGCTCAGTTATAAGACCACTAGTTTGGTGGATGAGGTCAGTCTGACCTATTCATATGCATTTTTATTTTTAAAATTTGATGCTTTGAATTGGGTTTTGTAGGTGAAATTTCATACAACATTCACAACAACAAAGGAGAGAATATTGTGACACTTGTGCGACAAGGGCAAAGTAATTTCAAAGACCATGCAACACCTCCAGAATCAGATCATGAGCATTTATCTAGACTAGGGTACCAAGAATACAAACCAAAGCACCCCATGGTGCCCCAGTATACTCATAGGCACCCCAGTACAGCCAAAATTTTAACTTCCACAGTCCCTAGAGTAGCGTCAACACACCCAGTCCAATCCGTGCATCATCCTGTTACAGTTCATCACACATTAAGGTAAGTTTAATTAAGGTGAGTGCCCTATAATTATTATTTTATTTTATTCATCTCATAAATTATTTAGCATCAGTATTTCATTTTATATTATCCACAGTATTTCAATTCCTACATAGATTAACTACAAATATAGGTTCAAATTCTATCATTTTATTTAATCATTTTGGTGAACCCAAATTTTTGAATAGATTTACCTAGGATCCTATCAAACCCTAATGGATAAGGATCATTATTCTTCTTCTCGAGTCATTTATCTTTATAATGTTAATCATATTTATGATGAGGTTGCCATAGTTGAATTAAGAGATTTATATAGTAATCTGATTCCTATGCCTGACCATATTCAACAAAAACTCTTACAAGGCCAACAATATGTACCTACTAACATCATTGATGATCCTATTTCATTCACTCAATGTACACCATGTCATCTGATTTCCTATGATCCTCCTCTTGATCTTGCTCCAGACACCTAAGATGATTCTACTATTGATTATTTGTTTCAAATTGACAATCAATCACAAGTCCATGATAATTATTCTATTCTAGTCGTTAACATGGTTCCCTCTCGCGACTCTATTTCTTCTAAAATTAATTCTCTGACCACATCTTCTGATAGCATACATTATGTTGATGATCCTATTGATCACATATTTAGAAACTAAATTACTTCTGAATCCCTATCTGATACTAATGATTCTCCTTCTTTTCATAATGGTGAGTGTAAGTCACCTAGTCCACCACTATCTTCACTTGAGGTTGTGTCTAGTGTTATGCATGATTCCCCTCCATCTCTCACTTCTTTTTCTCATACTACATCATCTCTTCTTGTTGAATCAGCTACACCTATTGTTTCATCTTATCTTACTGATGCATCCCCTATAATTATTTTACCTACCATAGATACTTATGTTTTTAGTCCCACTCTAGCCATTGATTCTTCACATACTATTACTTCTTTTTCACCTACTTCTAGTGTTCTCATAGCATCAGAATATCTGTTGTCACCTCTAGAGATTCCCATTATCACACACAATGGCAATTTAAAACCGCTTAATACATCATTGTTGTCTTCCACTATTCCTTCACATGATATCATTTCTCTCATGTATGTCATAGGCCATCTCCAATATTAGGTTCATTCTCTTACTTTAGAAATTAGATCCTATTATGCTTCCATGGATAATAATTCACTCCATGGAAATCCCGTTCCCAAAAATATTCATAACTCGGCATTTCCAAAAGACTTTATTATGCCTAATTTTACATGTTTTGATTGTACTGGTGATCCCCACACTCATCTCCTACATTACCACTCTCTTATGGCCTCTTATTTTAATGATCAATTATTGCTTAAGGCCTTTCGATATAGTATTGTTGATGAAACCTTATAATGGTATACATATCTCCCTTGCGGGTCCATTAATACCTCTTACGATATGGAGGATGCTTTCCTGTACCGATTTATCATTAACAATGTCACATGATTCACTTACGATTGTCTCCTTATTTTACATTAGGGCTCTTCATAACCTATTAAGGATTATATCTTGTGCTTCAATGCTTATATACACCAACTAATCTTTCATCCTAGGGATCTAGAAAATAAATCCATCTGCTGTTGTGGCCTCATTCCTCCTCTTAAACAATGACTACAATATTATACTTGTGATTCCTTCATTCTACTATGATATAAAGTCATTTATCTAGAGCAAGAACTTCTTTCCTCACATATGGTAGACTCTACACATGCTTCTCTAGTCATTATTCCATCTAGTACTCCACCTCTACCTTCGGTTGGGAAACCCAAGCAATCTATATCTTCCACACACAAACAAGCTCAATCGACCTCACCACCAATGCATACTCCTTCTTTGCCTCTGTGACCAGCTACTACATCCACTACTCCACCTCAGTCACGTGAGCCTCAATATTTCCCACCTCACACTCGACCTCGTGATGTGTTGTGTGCATTACTTAATGAGTGATTAATTCGCCTTCCTTCTAACCAACATCATCCACAACACCACTTACAGCATCAGCGTGATTAGAATTATTGTAATTACCTTTGTAATGGCCATAGGGACAATGAATATCTATCCCTTTATGATATATTATTCTAGCTAGAGGATGCTAGTGTTATATTTTTCAGCCCTCCTAAGCGATCTATGTCTCCTCTTCCACACCAAAAATAGTTTATTCCATCTGGCACTAATTTTACATGTCCTTCATCGCTATCACATGCACATTCTCCACCTCATCCATTACCACCACCTCCATATTCATTTCATCCATTTTAGCCATCACATTCACTTTATCCACCACCTCATAATGTTATCCAGTATGGTCTACCACCACCCTCTACATATCTAGATATTACTCCACATGACATTTAGTTTGGTTCATTCATTCCCACTCCATCCCTTCCACATGCTTCCACTATTTCATGCCGTCTGGGTCTTTAGTAGGTGATTTTCATCACCTCACCACCTGATGACGCACTTGTGTTCTTACGGATCTTACATGACTGTTGAGGGATATGATTCAAGAACCTTTCACCACGTGCTTCATCATTTCATCTAGTGCTCTCAATAATTTCCCTATGATTCTCTCTTGCTTACATGGTTCATCCTTGACTACTAAGGGGTCTTAGTAACATGAGCCTATTCATGCACACACTTGGGGCATCAATAATTTTCCCCTCCTATTTTTACTCATCCTAGCATCTTACGACTACATCATATCTATATGCATTCATTCCAATCCATTTCACATTTCATTGCATTCATTTCTATTTTATTATCATCATTATACTAACAACACATTATTTCCAATCAACATTGAGTCAATTACATTACACTTGTTTCATCTTACCATCATCTACCATACATATGTTATCGATCATCACTTAAATCAAATACATAGTCACATTAATCTAACTCAAACATCACATTACATATATTAAGGCCAATAGAATTATACATCATCAACCACATTACAACAATAATAAAATACAAAATAGGTGCATTATATATCAAAACATGTGTCCGTAAAAAAATGAATATAGTCATCATTAAAAAAACATTCCATAACTGGGGGGAATGCTCCTACATCACATAACTAATGCAAATCACACCTCATCATCGCTATTGCTCTCGGGTACTGCGAGAGCCTTAGAACTAGATTCCTTTCCACTAATGTGACACCACTATTTACAGCCATGATATATCTCCACATTTCTCTTCAATAGGGTAGTCTATGTAGCCTTCTCTAATAACTGACACAATCCACATACCACATGAACATGTCCTAGGCAAAGGGACCACCACCTACTTCCTCTCAGTCTCATCGAGTCTCCTCACATGCCTCATCCCTCTCGCTTAGCAGTACAATACATGTCACTACTGCTATGGCCAATGAATCAAATAAATGGGCGTGTTTTCCCGCTATCTCATCCACACACTCTAATATCCCCATGCCTAAACAATCAGTTGGCACATTATGCATCAAATTGTGGATGGATGTGTCTACAATCAATTACCAATAAGCATCTCCTACAACCACATAAAATAACACTATGTATTAGTTACCCATATACATCAACATAAGAAAACTATTATATATAACATATACACATATATATACTCACGCTCTACCACTATTGTCATTATAGGATCGGCGACATGTGCTTCCCTGTCTCCTTCTCCATGTGGTAATCCCATGGGCTCTGCTAACAATGGGTACAACAATACCCACCGATTTTCTACCCACCACGTTCGACACTCCTTGGTGCAACCCACGTCATCACCATAAATCTCTTCTATCACCAGATCAACCGCATCTAGCCCCAACAGTTCTAGCTAATCTATTGTGGGCCCTGGCCTAGCTCCATCCCTCTTAGGGGATATAATAGCTCTCAGCCATATATATGGCTTTAGGGGCACATCCTGTGCCATACCAAACTATCATGATACCCTCTCAACTTGGAAAATCTTTGCTACACCTAGAAAGTGGTCCTCCAACCACACAAACCTCCGAATACATCATAGCTTAGTCATATCCTTAGGTTATCCCCCATAATAATGATACGACATCTATATAACTACCTCAAGCCCCATCCTATCTATAAGCACCCTATAGATATCAGTATCCATCCTCCTACCTCAAATATCCACCCATTAGCATGCATATATCTCTAGTATAGCCCACTCTCCTCGTGGCCCTACAATAGGTCTCAGTACCACTATATGCTCATATTTCAACACATGAATCAGTGTGGTGGCTATAATACCACCACCATTCTCCTCCTCTGTAAAAATGCACCAACACACATTGTGCCTAGATGCATACTTAGTAACCTCTATCTCAATCCTCTAATGTATGTCATGTATATTATACAAGATGCCTGCAACCCCTCCCTTCATGGCTATACAAGATGCAATCACAACTGCTATAAAATTCTATAACCATAGAACATTAGACTTCAATATAAAATCTAAAATGACATGGACCTCGGTAGGTACTTGAATCCCCATAAAGTGTAGTCTCGTGTATCACATCTACCACTCCATATCCTCCATTGGCAGCGCCCGCACCATCTCCCTAACAACTGGTAATTGCAATATGTGATAAACATTCTCCATTGTCATAGTCATATCTCTTGTAGGAAACTAAAATGTGCATGTATGTGTACACCATCACTCACATGGTGCATTTAACATAGGTATGTTATGGGGAACATCCCCCATCCATGCTATGTGCTATAGGAAGACACGGTCCATAACATATAAATCATCATCAAATAGGCCCAATCCAAGAAGGGTACTCATATTTTTCCCACCAACAAACTCCCTTGAGTGTACATCTCTTTGCACAACACAAACAAATAGAAAAACCCAACATTAGAAAACAATACAAGTCCAATCCAACTCATCTATCATGTTAAACACATATTTTCCACAATAATATCCTAAATGAGCACATCCTGGATCAGGGCACCCAAATGTAGGACTGGGGCACCCAGGAGTAGGAATCTAATGCCCAGATCTAGGTGCTCTAGTCCCCGGGGTCACTAGCACCCCCACGGCTCTTGTCCAGGCCTCAAGCATTGAGAAAATCAATATCTCACATTTTCAAAAATTCAATACAAAATACTATTTCACCATACATTTTGCAAAATTTAATACACTTTTTAACTTCATCATCATACGCGACACCACAACATTCGCCACTCGATCAAACCGACTAGGAGGTTTTGATCACTCACTTTGTGCTTACTCTCACACTCATGCAAATTAAAAATAAATCAACTAATTACCTTTTTACTTTACTATTTATAATCACCTTTCCATTATTTACTTTACCATGGTTAACATTTTGTGCTTATTACTACAACTAATACACCCTACACCATTTTCACCATAACTTATGCATCTTTACTCCAATTTGCATTTGGTTTGTGGAATTATTTTTATAATTCCACCCTCCACAATATAAAACACATTTTGCAACCCGTATCCTTATTTTATATTACCACCCATCCAATTTCACACATTTTTTTGATTTTCTACCACTATCTTTTTCTATTGTGCTAACTTTTGGCTTAGTGTTCATTATTTTCATCACTCCCCCTTTCGCCAAAAGGGGAGCATATGAGTGGGTTCATCCTATAATTACACCTTACATCACTAATCATTTATAAAATTACCAATACTAAAATTTAAAATAATATGTTACTCCACCATGCGACATTTCACCAACATCTTCCCTTAATGACCTAATCTAGGGGCAAAAAATTACACGATTCCACTACATGATATTTGAACATCTCTCTCCTCTTAATGACCTAACTTGGGGGGGAATGATTTGAAAATATATCCACCTGAAATTTTACCATTAACAACCCCTAATGACCTAACTTGGGGGCAACAAATGACTAAAAATATTTTTACATGAAAATTTCCTATCACCTTCCCCCCTAATGACCTAACTTGGGGGTAATTTGTGTAAACATCTCTCTACAAGTAATCAATCAAATAATTGATCAATCAACCAATCATTTAATATGTTCAAAAATTCTAATAAACCAACTTCATTCAATCTACAAAAATTCAACATAATTGGCCTCCCTAATGACCTAACCTGGGAGCTACACATGGTCTCCCAGATGACCTTACTTGGGAGATTACATTCATCATTTTTTCCCTAATGACCTAACTTAGGAATATATGCTATAATTCGTGCCTGCTTCCAAATGACCTAACTTGGAAGCTATCAAAATGTAGCAACACCCATGGGGTGGGGTTAAGAGTGAATTTTATCTATCACTCTTATATGGGGTCAACTGTTTGATCAAAATTATTTAGATCCAAAAAACAAAAAAATTGATCGGAGTCCTTTTGCAATAGCTATATCTTGAGGTTGTAGTTAAATATTGGAGAATAACACACTTTTCTCCCTACACTCTTTCTCTGGTGTTAGGATGCCCAAATCCTCTAATTATTCATTCATATATGAGTGTTTAGGTTGGGAAATGATCACTCCCTACCCACCTATTCATCATTATACCACGTTCGAAATTATTATACATCCTAATCATCATTTTCACTTAACACATGTCATCATGAAATATACACTTTTTCATCACATTGCATGGATCAACACACTGATCCATGGTTTAGCATGCTTATATAGTTTTATCGGCACAATTGTACTTCACATTTGTGTGTTATTTTACAGCATGAGTTTCTCTAGCTTCTCTCAAGTATGCATATCTATATAATTTATGTTATTGATCTTTTTTCTCACCAACATAAAGTGGAGGCAAATCTAGTCACAAAATCATGCACTTACTATTACATTTATACCACTAAGTATGTTATTTCATATATGCATCTCGCATAATAAAAGTATTCACAATGACTCTTCCCTTTGTTTTGTCATTAGTTAGTAAATCATTATTGTCATTTTCCTAGTTTATTTTTCAGATGTGTATACACTTTCGGTCATCTCTTAGAGGGTCTTAGCTGTCATTATTTGGTCATTTCTTGTCTCCTAACCCTAACCATAGCACCTAGGGTAGTACTAGGTGCCCTGAGGCATCCCAGTCTATGATTTTAGGTGCCCATGTTTCCATAATTTTTGGTTCCATTTTACTTGTTTGAGGTCGGTCTTTGTTATTACCCTAGGTGGTAGTTGGTGATTTCAAGTTATTAGTGTTAAAATTTGAACAAGATATCCCTATATAAACATAGCATACTCACTATACTAATGGATAACATGCTACTATCAATGGTGGCTATCTACTAAGGAAACAAACTACATTTGGGAATCTTCTACACATGCATCACACAAGCATAGGAGAAAAGGGTTTTATTCACTATATTCCATCCACCATTTGCATTTCTACATCTAGTTATTGCCCCGTACTATGGAATAATTGGCATTGTTATCCAAATAACTCTCCTGCTTATGTGGATAGCTTATATTCTCATCCTGACTCTAGTGTTTCACATTTCAGGTTACGCACACTCAAGATTGTTCTTTTGACACCTTGGCAAAGTTACAGTTCCTCTGCATGCCCTTGTGCGCATTCCTGCTCCCTTTTGCATTCTTCTATATCCTTCCATTTTCCCTTGCACGTCTACTTTCTCTCCTATCCCATCGTGCACTCCTTATGCATAACTTTTTAGACTTACCTTCTAATAAGATAAGTCCCTTGCATTCCTCTTGTGCACTTACATAAAATCAGTTCCTTCGTGCACCCTCTTTTCTTTCTTCCTCTACGTGCCTTCTTTTAGTTAAATGATCATGTCTTGTTTCCATACTTTCCTTCTACAAGTATGCATTCCTCCTACATGCTTGCCTCCCATCTGTTTCCCTTTCATGTGCTTTCTTCTCGCTCTCATGCCTTGAGCATTCTTATACACCAGTCACTATGCCATATCATCTTCTGTCAGACTTGAGTGTGCTAAATGCAACCTATCAAAATTTTCCAACAAGGCACAAAATTTGGACAACCAACTAGTGCATGAAACATGGTAGAAATGAAAAAACAAATGATTAGTTGATCGATTTATTCAGCCAATCCACGCGCGCCATGTGTTTTACGTGAGCAGACAGCTCTAACATCTTCTGAAAATCATATTCTTTATTACAGAGGTCAAATTGGCATGTTCTTGGACTTGTTAGAGAACTACTGACACAAGATACACGTTGGAATTTTCAAATTCAAATATAGGTGGGATTTTTTATGTGAAAAAAAGGGAAACGTCTCTCATCTCATCAATGTACACATCCAATCAACCTCAACCACTAGATTTCATCAGATCTTGCCTTCTTCCTTATTTCACATGCCAAACAAACATGGGGAAGTGCATTTGACAACCTTGCAATTAGATTTTCAAGGACTTATCATTGGTTATTGGTGGTTGAAGATTTGAATCCGAGTTTCCCTCCCTTTCTCCTTGTCTTTTCTCCTTCTTCTTCTATAAATAGAAAAGTTCTGCTTTGTAAAAATATATCTCCTTGTTATAATGGCACCATGCCAAAATGGTGGCTAACTTCCCATGGGTCTCAAACCTTGGTGCAATCTTTGTAATGTATTATCACCTCCTGTCATGAATTTAAGTGATTGTGTATCCTTTAAGCAATAAAATCATGTTTTGTGGAACTCTTGTCTTCTCTCTCTCATTTTCATTGCATCTCACCTCTTTGTTTGCATTTTTTGGCATGTTGTGCATACTCTTATGCTTGCATTCTCCAAGTTTATGTGTTATGTGCATTTGAAGGCTGAGCCCGTGTGTTGATCTATGGAGCATGATGTCCGCCCTCTTCTCCCATGCCCTATTTGTTTCCTTCTCCACACGTAGAGAGAGATCAACTCTTTCCTTCTAGCGCTATCACCTTCCTTAGCTTAGGATTCCCCTTTCTACACATCCTTCTATCCATGGTCCCTTAGCATGTTGAGTCTAGGATTTTCTTTCAACATTAGGATTAGTAGTAGCGTTAGAGGTAGGTCGAGGAACCATCATTCTCCGGAGATCCGTCCCAAGCGTGTAAGGTCCCACAACTTGGGGGCAGTTCCATTGTGGTCTCAAACACCTTGAACCTTCCGAGATTCTAGATGTGTGTTCACATTTGAGCAACCAATAGGTTTTGGCATGCCCAGTGGGACCAGAGTCAAGATATTTACATCTTTATCTCAATAATTTCGACATATTATTGTTGAGATCTAGCCTTTGGAGGCATTTTTCAACACATCTGGTGACTCCACTGATTCAACAAAAATATTATCTCATGTGTAGACCACTCTCCCCTCATTCCTCCATTCATTTATCCTTTTTCCATCATTCCACATTCCTCTTTTAAAGTTGTGCAATCATGACTTCTTTCCCACCATGGAATCCTAATTTGCAATAGCATAACTATTTCCCTCCATCCCCACAGTTTCAAAATCCTCCTCCAAATCAGTTTTATAAGCCCCATTATACTGAAAATTCATGCAACCCACTTTTTCTTAACCAAAATGTTTATGAAGAACAATTTTATGTAGATGATGGTGGAAACTCCTTGGCTGAAGCTAATTTTGAGAGGAAGATGCAAAATATGGAGATATAAATGATGCAACTCAGATTCAAGTGCTCTATAAAGGTAGCTGAAGTTGGCTACGAGGTCCCTTATCCCTGGGTCAGCCCTGTACCAGGATGATTTAGAACCCAGCAAAAGTTGTACTTCATCACTGAGATGTTTCCCCAGATTATAAAGTGGGTGGAAGAAATGGAGGCTCAAAAATATAGTACGCGGTAGCCCTATCAATGGGGCAACCTTGCACTACCATCCTACAACCCACCCACTCCTCCATGCCAAATTACATCATCTCAGTGTGCTACATGTGTCTCCAACTTCTTATGCGCTGCCCCCATTGATAATCCCCCCTCCATCTAACCTTCACTTTTCCACCATATCTCCTTTTGTGCATGCCAATATTCATTTAGCACGTGCTCCTTCCACACCCTCTTTTCCCATCCTTCCATTTTCTTTTGAGTCCCCTTTGTCTAACTGTACTAAAAATGAACAACCCCCTACTAATGCACCTATCCCAACCAATATCATCATGTTTGAAGACTGCAGAAAATTTGAAGAATGGTGTGACTCATATGACTCTAACTAGGAAGAGGAAATCATACAGGCACCTGTTCCAAAGGAGAATCAATTAGCTCTAGAGGGTGCAGTTCTGGTGGAGACCAAGTTTCTTGTAGAGGTAGAACCATGCATGCCCCATATTTGCATGACTCGGCCTACGAATTCTCTCCGTCAGGAGGAAATTCTACAAGAAAATCTCATTTGTGGGATTAAGCTTCAAAACAATGGGTAAACCAAAAGGATCAGATCGTGCCCAATTAGATATCTGGCTAGCCTAGAGCCAAAAATAGAGTTGCCACTGGTCATGCTCATTTAAAAGCATGAGGTAGAGATTCAGTGTGCCAAAGGTCAGTAGAAGCACCTACCAAATCCAAGTACAGAAAAAATACAGGAGGTGTATGTTATGTTTGTTGATACTTTGAGGAGGGTGAAATGCCATCTGTAATACGGTTTTCACTCTTATTTCCGACCATGTTCAATGCCAAATCAATTACATGGTCCTAATTTGTGAGGAAGGGAAGCTACTTCTCCCTTCTTATTGTAGGTTTTACTTGATTTCCCCTTACCTCAGGTTATTTTAGGTTAGTTTAGGTTTGCTTTAAGTAACACAAGTGCTTACGCACACTCTGCATGTTCCATTTAGAACACGTATGATTTTTAGCTTATGTACATAGTGTTGTGCTTCTGTTTTGGCACACTCCCTCTGGCACCATTCCTTTCTTGTTGCACCCACATTATCCTTTTGTTGCTTCCTAGGATGATAGTCCAATTTTGGCAGAGGCAATTCCAACAGTTAGTGCATAGCTTTCACTCTCATCAATCCTTTTGGTGCCATTTTTGAGCTTGCACTGTTTTCCCCTAAATTTTTGCTTTGGTTTGCATGCTCTAGAATTTTTTTTCAATTAAATTAGTGGTCTGTGACTTTTCCCTCTAGATTGAAGGCCTTGAAATGCTCATAAACTTTTTGTTCTATCCCAATTTGAACGAAATCAGCATGTGTGCCCTATTTTGTGTCCTAATTTTACCAAAATCTATGGGCTCTGTTGTTTTTCCTTTTTACCCATTCGTGGAAGTTTAAAATTGATCTATTTGCACGTGTATGCCATGAAAATCCAATTCCATGATCAAAAATTCTGTAAAAACATGTTTTAATTAGTTCAATTTCAAGAAATTTGTCGTTCTTAGCGAAAAAATTGAATTCTAGGGCATCCCTGGCATTTTCTATGTTTTGATGGTCAGACGGGCGTCATTTTCCTGTTAATTTATTCTTCAGTATTTATTGGCAATTTTTACATTTTTCTATAGTCATACGGGCATCCTTTGCTTATCAAATTTTAGCTCAGAAATCTTCTCCTACGTGGTTTGTTCTAATTGGACAAGGATCAGTAGGTCATTTCTAAAAACTTAACATTTTTGGGTTTTGGAAAAATGTGCAAGTTTCCCCCGTAGCTCCATAGGACCCAGAGGAGGTACATGTGTCGCAGGAAGAGTGAAGGTAGACAGGTGGGTCTTTTTATGCCTTAAGGCATTTTGGAAAAAGATTTAAAGTGCAAAGAAAATGCCTAGGGCCCGCAGCAAATCACAAGTGGACATGTGTCATGTTTGCATCAAAGGTGGGAATGGAGGCCGAAAGGAGACTTAGAAATTTTTTGCTTTTTGGCGAAAGGTAACAAAAGTTGTGAAAAGGGTTGTGGGTCTGCCCGCCAGGCCACTTAGAGGGTGACACGTGGCAGTGTAAAAGGTGGAGGTACGAGATGGCGGAGGAAATGTTAAAACTTTTCCTTCATGGAATATGATTAAAATATAAAATGAGAAGTGTTGCCCCTCTGCCAATCATATGAGGACACGTGTCTTGCGGGAGGGAAAAGTCGTGGAGGAAAATTGAAAAATTTTCCTTTTTTCAAAAAGAGGAAAAATGTTTTAAATTGACCCATGACTCCGTATCCAGTCATATTTTGCCACGTGTCAAGGATACAATCAGAGATACGGGCCCACAGAGATAAGTTGGAAAATTTTCCTTTTTCCAAATAAGTTGGAAATGTGTAGAATCGGTCCGTGATTCCAATAGGACCCACATTAGGACACATGTTAAGCTCATTTTCAAAGGGCAAAGGGGTGGACAAAAATGTTAAATTTTTACATTTTTCCAAAAATGTTAAAATGTCAAAAATTGATCCCAAGCCCATTTCCAATCACATTGTGACACGTGGAGGGCTCAGATTGAAGGATGAAGGAAAATCAATGGTAACTGTGCATTTTTTAGTTTGGCCACCATTTGAGCTCTAGAAAGTTTGGAGTTGTGGTTTTTGCATCAATTTTCACCAATTTTTTGCAAAATTCATGTTGTTTATGCCTATAAGGACCAATGCAATTGGTTTTGATGATAAATTTGAAGATCAAAGATGTTTTTTAATTGAAATTTTTCCCTAACCCATCCAAAAATGTGAAATATCAAATCCAGAAGTTACAGAGTCAAATTTTGGAGGGATAAGGATGAAATAATGAAAGGAAGGGGGTCTGCATGCTTTAAAGATGAAAAATGTGCCTCCACAATGGGTAATGATGTGAATTTTGCAATGATTCATCTCTTTTTGAGACAATTGATAACTTTTTGGACGTATACTATTAAACGTCCATGTCTGCAAATCATGAGGAATTTTTGTAAAAAAATTGATCCTTTGGCATATTGTTTTCTTGGGAAAGAAGGATTGAAGGAGATTGAAAGCTATTTATTACATGAATTTTTCATGAAAAGGGTTGGAAGAGTTTTAAAAATCCCTGGAAAACTAAAAATTGCATGGGAACATATGGGAAGAATCCTATTCCTTGAGAAACCACCTGAGAACTATTTCTAATTCCTTTTTGCATCATATTTGTACCATGTTGAGTTGGTTTCAGTTTTAAATCCATCAAAAAGCTCTGAGATTGTTTTTAACACATTCCCCTGCTGATAAATTTGATCATTTCTAAATTATTTTTTGTTGTCTCTTGAAAAAATTTGCATACACTTATGTTTCAGAATGTTTTCAATTTGTGTTTCTTGCTCCTATTGCAGTCTTGTGTTTAAAATATCTCTTGATCATACATGGTCTCATTTCTTGTGATTAGTTTAGTGGCATTTGCAATCTCACATTCAGAAGAGCTTTCATTTGATAAAGAGATAAACAAATTTAAAATCACTTTACTTTCATTGATTTCAGAGATTGTTCGTAAACCTTTGGGTGCACCTTAGGTCATGAATACATAGTGATTTCTAAATGCTTCATTGGTTCATTATAACTCAAGGTTTTGTAATATATGATCAAATATTGTGTGGACAAGTGCAGATCTGGGCCTCCATTTGATGCACATATCTTGGTTGAAGGGATGATTAACTATTTTAATACTTTCTGCTCTTAAGTTTCTCCATATTTTTCTAAAATCCTTAAAGAGTTTGGCAGACCTTGGTTTCTCTTATCTAAAATCCCACCCAAAAAATCATTCAAACAACTATTCTTACCTTGTTTTACCCCTGTTTGACCTATATACCCACAGAAGATCAAAATCTATTTGCTAAAGTATGCAGAATAGATAAGGATTTCAAAATGTCCTCAGTAACCCTTGCCTTGCATTGAAAGTATCTCCATAATATGAAAGTGACAACTTGTGAAAGTTAGATTTGGAGTGTTGATCATATTTTCCCAAGGCCCTTTTCATATTATTTACATAAATTGAGGGATATCTTCATTGCCTTCACCATTTGAGGGTTACAAAATAGGTCTTCTTACCTTGGTTGAAAGGCACAACCTAAAATAGTTAGGACAAGATCAAGTCCTATTTGAGTGCTATCCATCTCTCCACAAATTTGAGTGCCAGTTAGATCATATCCCTAGCTACAAAATGACAAACACCATGATCCACCTGTCTTCAAGCTTCATGCCATATCTGTGATTCTACTCAGACTGAAAAGGAGAACAAATTTGGGTACCACCACCAGTGGTGCCCTTACTAGGGACATTGTTAGTTCAATATGATCCATATACATACATATTTTAAATATTTGAATACATATCAAACCCTAGCAATGTCTCTTGTAAGTTCTATCTTCAAATATATTGTTAAAGTATCATTATTTACTCATATTTGGAAGTTGTATGCAAAGGTTTCAAAATCTGTCTATAATTTTATCAGTTTCTAGTAGTAGTTGCACCTCAGTTGCGTTTGTGGTTGATAGATTTAAGAAAAGAAAGTTATGATCTATAAAGTTTGGCAAGATTTTCAATGTTGAGAGGTGTTTTACAGAGTATTTTAGTGCATTTGCACAACTAGGGTGAAAGTACTTAGTGGTGACTCTATGCTATTTTGATCTTGATAAATACCAGTGTCTTAGCTTTCTATCATTTGTTTTTTGGTGTTGTTAATCTCTGAAAACTTGGAAGGAAGAAGATCTCTCTTTAGGAGGGACCCAAGTATAAAGTTATTTCAAGAATTGGGAAAGAAATTTTTAGAGGAAAGAAAAGTTTGGAAGGTTGTTGAAGGTTAGACATCAAGCAAAGAAATATCCCTTAGTGAGAGAGATCATCCTTTGATAGAGGATTATCACTCTTCTTCCAGTGATTCTGATTCAAGCAATATTCTCATTAACTTGTTTAATTCAGCTATTGAAGGTCCTTCTGTTGTACCTGGTGAATTCCTTCTTCAATCTACACTTGTTTGTTTCAATTCTAGTAAAACTTTCCAGTAAAATAAGCACCTAGAGAATACCAATCTTGTGAACCACATTCTTGAGCCCCAAAGACCTCGCACTCCTCATTAGCTTGTGTCACCCACAAGATCACCTCGACCAGAAAACATGGCTCAGCCTCCACCTAGGCCTCAATTTTTAGTCAATACCTTTGGCCCAATAAATTTTAGGGGAATGGCTGGTTATCCTAATGTTTTGCCTCAAGATGTCAGAAATAGATTGCCAAAATTACAAGGTAACAATGCAATAACTGACAATCAACACCTAAAACATTTTTTTAACATGATGGAAGACTTTGAGATTGAGCATGAAGATGTGTATATTAAATTTTTCATTCATACACTAGAAGAGGATGCAAGGGATTGGTATAAGACTCTGCCTGATAATTCTATTGATTCATGGACTGAAATGAAGAATGCATTCAGATTGTAATATGGTGACAAGAATGATCCTAGATTTCTCTTGTCTGAATTTGAGAATATCAAGAAGAACCCCAATGAATCAGTTCACGAATTCAACACAAGGTTTAAATTTTTTTTGAGAAGGATTCCTGTTAATTTGAGGCTATGTGATCAGTCATGCTTGATCAAATATGTAGATGCATTTGATAAGAAGGAAGCCTATTACCTAAGAGACAAGAACTGGCAGGCCTTTACCATGGCAATTTAGATTGAAAATAACATTAAGGAAATTGGGAAACCTCTCAACAGAGATGGTGTAAAGTTGATAAACCCTGAAAAACCTCGAGCTAGAAAGGGTGCTGATTTAGAGGAGGTTGTAAAAAATTTGGCAGGGGCTGTTAAAGAAATCTCATACAAGTTAGCCCAGGCAGAGAAGGGAATTGGGCATACTTCACAAGGTCAAAAAAAGCACAAAACCATGACAAGAGAAATCTAGGATCAGTCTTGTCGCCATATTTAGAATATTGATTGGGAACTAATGGTATATGTGACTGAAGGAAGAGAGACTTTTTTTGGAAAGGATATTATCTAATTGAAAACTTAAACCATTCTTAGAGGTCTCGTTGCTCTTGAGTCAAATTTTAACAATGTTGATTTTATCATCAATAGAAACATGTCTGCCTCAAGGTATGTGAAAGAGCATAACTTGGGCACTAATGATAAACCAAGAAAAATTTGGCTGGGCAGTAATCTAAAAAAAGAAGAAAAATAGTCCTGTTAGTGCAAAATCACAGCACCCCTGGATGCTGGTTAGGTTTCTAGGTTGACCATACTATCATCCACTGTGATTGCATAATATTGAATCCTTTCTCCAAGTGTGGGACTTGAAAAGTGAGAAAGGATTCTCCAGAGAAGGCTGGTTCCTATTCCTCTGTTTAGATGCACACGAAATATGCAGAGGGTTTTCTCGAAACCTAATCTAATCTGCCAAGGAGATAGGGTAAGAAGATGCATAAAAATAAATCTAAGCTAATAGAGGTGATCAATGAGGAATGAAGAACACCTATCTTTCCAGTAACCACATACCATTCAAATGTGATATAAGATCATGCACAGATAACAAAAATTGCAGTGAAAGACCAGGAGGATGCAATATGAACACAGAGAGGGCTGAGAATCATCCACAGACATGTATTACTTGATCCAAAGATTGATACAACACACTACAGAATGCCAAGAGGCAGAGTCATATTATAGTTTCAAATGGGAGGTTCGAACTCCACAAATTCGCCTGATAGGAGAAGAAGGGAGGAGCAAAACAAAAAAATGTTCGACCTTTTGAAAGAAGCTCCTCTTTACAATATATAGGAAGAATGAGAGAAGGAAAAGAGAGGAAATTCAGAATCTGCCCCAACCAATTCTAGGTCATATTTTAAATCATCTTATTATGGTAGAAGCGGCAGATCCTAGCAAAATGGTGGGCTGTCTAACAGAAGCGGCGAACTATCTGCTGCATTAAAGCTGGTTGTTGGAGCATCACTTTTGGCATTACCACGCATCAGGGATGTTTTCTTAATTTTCTCCCTCCAAAATGAACCAAAATGCAAGATTGATCCCGGAATCATGTAGACAATTTCAACAGCTTTCCGTTGATATAAAGAATGTGCAAATCCGAGCTCTGGATCGAAAGATATGACGATCTGAAGATTTAGGGCAAAAACAGGCAAAAACAGGTCGGTGGGAAGAATATTTGAACTTTCCCCATGCTTTGCCACTTGGATGACATGTGGCAGGCTCTAATTCGCTGAGCAATTCTCTCTCCTCCACCTTTCTGTGGGCTTTCCTTTGAAATTTCCTTGTGGGCCCCTTAAACTTGGACACGTGGCACTATTTCATTGGTTTGGGTCAGTGCTTGAAGCCTCGCCCTTTGACTTCTAAACTTTCTTCCTCGTGACACATGTTGTGATTTGATTGGTATTCAGGTCTGCCGGCTTTTCACGTCCTCCATGTCCATTTGTCTCAGATGTCCCAGTGCTGTTTAGGACAGAAACTTTTGATCAGCCCGAAATGGGCTTCTTTGTCCCTTTTCTACTGGTGACACGTGGCGTTGCTTGATTGGCTTTCGGCTCCTTTGGCTATCCGCGTCCCTTTTTCCCAACTGTCCCAGAGGTGAAGTTCCCCATTTCAGCCAAACCAGCTGGTTCATGTCCTTCATGTCCATTTGTTCCAACTATCCCAGACTGTCTGGGATAAATTCTTCCGAACCGCCTGAAATGGGCTTCCTTTACTCTTGGCCACTTCGCCCTTTCGCGTCCTTCGCGTCCTCGCGGCCCAGATGTCCCAACTGTTTGTCGATCTTCTCCTTCGGACAAACCGGCTTTTGGCATCCCACGCATCTCGATGGCCCAGATGTTCCTTTGCAAAAGTTCTCCTTTTCAGCCGAACCGGGTGGTTCGCGTCCTTCGCATCCCAAATGTCCCTTTGCTTCGCGGGCTACCTGGAGGCTTTTCGGACGATCCGCGCCTCGATGTCCCAACTGTCCCAACTTCTGCGAGGACTAGGACTTAGCCAATTTTCATGATTTTTCCTATCCCAAGCTTGTTTTGTCACTTTTTTCACCTTCCCTCAGAACTTGCTCTTTTCCTCCCGGACAGGGGACTTAGAAAAAATTCGAGGGGACCCTAAAAACATGATTTTTTCCCTGAATCAATCTACTTGCTTGGAACTGAAAAAATCTGATGCATGTTATCGAAATTTACCCTGGGGGGGTGAACTTTGGATAACAATTTGGTGACTTTTCGGGGTCACCTGCCTGCTAGGTAGAAGATCAGTGGCCTTTTAGCGATCCATTGGGCATGGAGTCATAAGTAATAACCTGAAACGAGCTTGATACTGCAACTCCCTCTATGAGAGCATGCTGAACTGTAAAAACTCAACCTAGGAGTAACAAAACCTACGCCAAAGAACTTAGGGAAACTAAAACCTAACTACAACAAGACAATGTGCAAAGCACTTGGAGGAATGAAAATCTAATCTAATATTTACAGAGGTAGTGAACTTCCCTCTAGAAGCAACGCTTGAGATAGATTCCATTGACTGGAATCTGTAGTTCTTCACCATCCAATGAGGCCAATTGGAAAACATTGTTGTTCTTGCACTTTTTGACCATGTATGGGCCACTCCAAATGGCATCAAATTTTGAATGTCTTCCCGGTTTTGCTCTATCCATATCCCATTTCAACACTAGATCTCTAACTTGAAAAGATCTATCCTTGGTCTTTCTATCAAAGGTCTTCTTGATCAAAGCTTGATCTTTTTCCATTACTTGGGATGCCTAGTTTATGATCTCTTGTAGCTCCATCAACTCTACATACCTCACCTCCATGGGCTCAAACTCTAGCAACTCCAGCTGCTTCATGAGTTCCAACGTTGGCAACTCAAGTGACATGGGCAAGATTGCCTCTCTTCCATAGACAAGCCTAAATGGAGAGTTACCTGTGGATCTTTTGGGAGTTATCCTATCAGCCCATAAGGCTGATTTCAGTTTGGTATGCCAAGCCCTCTGATTCTCATCAAGAGTCCTCCTAATGATCCTCAACAAGTTCTTATTTGTAGACTCAGCCTGGCCATTACCTTGAGGGTAATAGTTTGATGAAGTGCTTAGGTAGATCCCATTCTTGACAGCCCACTCAGTCACCTTAGATCTAATGAATGCCAATGCATTATCAGAGATTATTGTAGCAGGTATGCTAAATCTGGTAGTTATCCCCTCATAAAAGTCTAAGATGCTAGACTCATTTGCCTCTTTGAGTGCTACTGCATTTGTCCATCTGGTGAAGTAGTCCGTGGCTGTCAAAATCCATTTGTGCCCTTGGCTTGAAATGGGATTAATGACTCCGATGAAATCCAAACCCCATTGCATGAATGGTTGGTCAACTGAGATTGGGTGCAATGGGAGGGCAGAAAGTCTCTCTTTTCCTGTGAAGAATGCACAATTCTTACACCTCTTGATCCATGCATAGCAATCACTGAAGATTTTAGGCCAATAATAACCAGCCTTCATGATTTTTAGAGCTTTCACTCTTGGTTCAAAATGGCCACCAGCTGGTCCACCATGAAACTCTTCCAACACCCTTTGAATCTGATTTGTGCTAATGCATTTCAGCAGCACTCCATTCACATCTTTCTTGAACAAAACTCCATCAACAATGGTATATGGAACAGCCTGCAACCTGAAGTATCTCCTCTTCTCTTTGCTCATTTCTGGAGGGCATAGGCCTGTCTGTAGGAAGTGTATCATACTCTAAGTCCAATAGGGAGTGGGCACATTATCATTTTCTTGTTCTTGACCATCCTGTAGTACCAAGACAACATCTTCTTCATTACCCACTTCAACTTGTCGACTCAAGGCTAGTTGTTCACATAGTCCCTTCCCACTACTAGTTTGGTGACCTTGATCTCGATGTCATATTCCATGACATGAGTTATCCATCCTGCACGTTTCTCATTTAGGTAGTTGTTTAGAAGGAAGTCCCTGAATCTCGCATGAGAGACCAATAATTGGATTTTGTTGTTTGAGACTAGGTGCTTGAATTTCTTTAAACTCCTGATCACTGCAAGTACATGCTTTTCAATGAAAGAGTACCTAGTTTCGTATTCCTCCAAGCCTTGACTGAAGAAAGCAACTGGTTGTTCTAATCCTTCTTTGTTTTGTTGTGCCAAGATTGCAGAAATTGTATCTCCACCACCAAAGGTGTATAGCATGAAATCCTTGGAGAATTTTGGATTGACGAGAGTTGGAGCTTGAGATATAGCCTCTTTTATTGCCTCAAAACTTGCCTTACCTTAAAATGTCCACTTAAATGCCATGCTCTTCTTCAACATCAGTGTTATTGGCTTTACGAGAGTTGCAAAGTTTGGAAAAAACCTGTGGACAAAATTGATCCTTCCTAAGAAGCTTTGAAGAGACTTCTTATAACTTGGCAATGGCAACGCTCGAATTGCTTCAACTCTTTCTGAGTCAATCGTTAATCCCTCCTTTGAAACAATATGGCCATGAAGTTTTCCCTCATGAGCCAAGAATATGCATTTTTTGGGATTCAATGACACCCCAAATCTTCTACACCTCTGAAATACCTGTCTCAGATGAAAGAGGTGATCCACTACATTTTTGGAGAATACAGTGATGTCGTTAAGGTATATCAAAACTATTTTATTGATTAACCCCTTGAATGTCGTATCCATTGCCCTTTGGAAAGTGGCTCCAGCATTTGATATCCCAAATGGCATCTTCTTGTAGGCATAGGTCCCCCATTTGGTGGTGAAAGCTATCTTGAACTGGTCATCTTCCTTTACCATTACCTGATTATACCCTGAGTAGCCATCTAGGAGAGAGAGTCTCTCCGAACCGGATACTACCTGCAATATTTGTTCCATTGAAGGAAGTGGGTAATGGTCTTTGAGAGATGCCATGTTTAGGTCTCAGAAATCTACACACAACCTGATTTCTCCACTCTTCTTTCTGACCGGAACCAAGTTTGCGACCCAGCTTGAATGCTTGATCGGGAATATAATGCTTGCCTCTATTAGCTTATTTAGCTCTTTCTTCATTAGAGGCTCAATGTGAGGGTTGACTGGTCTCTGTTTCTACCTGATGGGCTTAGCATCAGGATCCAATTCTATGGTATGTTGAGCCAGCTTTGGATCGAAACCTCTTAAGTCTTCATAGCTCCAAGCGAAGACATCTGGAAATTCTTAGCAAAGTTGTATGAAATCTGATTTCTCCTATTTAGTGGCTACCTTGCCAATTTGAAGTGTTTTGTTTTCCCTAACCAGAATTGGTTATGAATCTTCTCTTTTGACCTGTATATTAGCCTTTTCCTTATGGAACTGGTCATTAGGGTTGAAGATAAACTCCAATGTTACTAAACCCTAGGAATTTTATTTGTCCGCAGCTGCACTACTTGATCCCCATACTGCTGCTCTAATCTGTCCTGATTCCTAGCTGAGAATTCAGCCTCTTCTTGTAAGAAATTGACAATCTGTTGATCATTCTCAAACACTTTCCAGCTGGTGTTATTATCTAGAACTGCTGGCCTCACAATCACATGGACATGTGGCTATGTTTTTTCCCTTTTTATGTTGTCAACCACATCAAACATTGCTCCAACAGCTGCGAGCCTATCTGCGGCTTCATTTTTCTTCCTAGGTATGGACGCGATATTAAAAGCTTTGAAATCCTCAAGGAGGTCCCATACCATGTTCTTATAGTTCTTTAGTAGTTCATTCTTTGTAGCATGTTGTCCCCTAACTTGATTGACGATTAGTTCACTGTCACCAAAGACTTGCAAGTTCTTTATTTTCTTCTTGATTGCCCAATGTATCCCTTGCACCAAGGCTTCATATTCAGCAGTGTTATTTGAACAGGAAAACTAGAAATGGAAGGCTGAGTAATACCTTATACCTTATGGTGAAACGAGCATAGCTCCTCCTCCTGCACCTTGTTTACTCCTTGATCCATCAAAGAACAGCTGCCATACTTCATTCTTGTCCTTATGATCTGGCTTGGTGATGCTGGGGAGAGGTTGATCCTCTTCATGTAAACAATAAACCCCTAGCTCATATTCTTCTACTTCTTGATAAGGATCAAAATCATGCACCTTGCTTGCCCATTCATTAAGATTCAAATCTGGGATACTTCCAACCTTGGTGTCAGCCTTGTTAGTGCTAGGGTGATCTTCTTGATCAAATGCTGAGCAATTGGCATTAATTTGACTTGGAGTGTAAGGCTCAATATGGAAGTTTGCAATAGGTTCAGACCTAATTGTATCCTTAGTTCCATACCTTTTTCTAAACATCATGTGAGACCAATCCGCCGAAAGATAGCCTCCAATTTTAGCAGTGAAGTCTCTTGACAAGCACAATGTAAAGAGTGGTGGAAGGTCTATGACTGATACATCTTGTAAAACAACAACATTTGGACATGCATGCAAGGTAAGACTCAAATTTCTAATTACTCCAACTATTGCTATTGTTGTCCCATCTAGCTGCACTACCCCTTTAGATGTTATTTCATACTGGAGCCCTAGCTGATCAGCTATTTGTTTAGGCATTACTGAGCTACTTGCCCCGGATTCTATCATGCAATTATGCACTAGCTGATTTCCAATGATTAACGAAACATAGAAAGGGGGGGCTTCAACATCTTACCTTGTTGTGCTCCATGACTTCCTTCAGGTTGGGCAACATTTGTAAGCACTTTGTCTTGCATATGAACCTGCTGATTCGAAGTTGGCCAATCCTTCATGGTAGTTTGCAGCAGATCTCTTTGGCCTGGGATGGATAGGGATTCCCACATAGATATATTGACGTTTGTCTTCTTCGTCTGATCAATGATACTGAATGGTGATGAAGGATCTCTCTGCTATCCCTTGGTTTGCACATTTACTCCTTGTACGTGGGCAGCAACAACTGGCATTTGAGTTGGCCTAGGGGTTGTTCTTGGCTGCCCTTGTGCATTTGAAACTGGACTTTGCTTTCCAATCATTTGTGAAGCCGTGGAAGGTTGTGGATTGGTTGGAGCTAGTGGCTGCTCCTCACCCAAATTTCTCCTTTTTGACCTTGTGTTGGCTGCAACACCTTGAGAAACCACCTGATTCATGCCACAGAAATCCTCTGCTTGCCAGTTCACCAATGTGGTGTCATTTGGGGCTGATTGCTGTTGGAATGTTTCTTGTTGTTGACTATTTCCTTGACTGCCCTCACCCTCCACACCAGTAGTTGTCACCATCAATGCTTGATTGAGGGCACCATTAAAACACATGGATTGGTTATGAGGCTCGTTACATGGAAAGCACCAATCGTATTCCTGAGCAATGTTGTTCTTTGTTGGTAATAATGCTTTAGAGGTAGATATGAGATTTGGATTATAGGGCTGGAATGGTCTATTGGCAGGAGGCCTTGTTTGATTCATATTTGCAGCTAGATTAGGTGGTCTTTGTGGTTGGTATGGCTACCTATTAGGTTGAGCTTGGGGTTGATAAGAAGGTCTGAAACCTTGGGCTTGTTGCCTCTTGAGAGTAACTAGCTCATTGCCTAGGTTTTGCAATTTCTTCATGACATCTTGAAGCTCATTTGGGGCACTTGGAGATGAAGTGGAAGCTTCATTTGAACTCTGATTTCTAGGAGTGGGAGAAGGAGCCAAATTAGGTGCTTGACTAGTGTTTGGACTCTCTAAACTTGGAAACAATTGCATGGGAGGCCTAGGGGCAAGTTTTCCAGCTTGGATTAAACAATTTTCAGCCCTAATGACAATGTTATAATCCATAGGGATAGTTATGCCTCCCATGGACTGAATCAACATAGAAATATCAGAATTTAAAGCTTTGAGATAGTAGAGAAAAGCACCTTCTGCTGTTGGCCTGACTGCCACTGGAATCCTCTCCCAAGTTTTTTGAAATCTGAAGTTGAAATCGGTTAGCTACTCCTTGGGAGCCCTCTTGATAGTTGTCAGCTGCTCCAAAAGAGACAAGTTGTTTCCCTTCTCTCCAAATTGCTCGTGAAGTGCTATACATAGCTGATTCCAATTTGTGATAGAACCATCTCATTCTTCCTCTTTGCCTTCTTCTTGGAGATAATTGCAGGTATTCAAACAACACTTCTTCTTCTCCAACTCTTGACCTTGTGATTCTTCTCATAAGTTTTCAGGCCTGCATTGCTGCAACCAGTTGATTTTTTCCCTTGGAGTCACCAGATATGCAAATAATAGCTCTTTTAAGCAATAAAATTACAGCAGATGCACATCAACTTTGCTGTAAAATAAAAAATGAGACCTCTATGTCTAACCAGGCGTGCCAAAACTATTAGTGCAAAATCACAGCACCCCTGGATGCTGGTCAGGTTTCTAAGTTGACCATACTATCATCCAGTGTGATTGCATAACATTGAATCCTTTCTCCAAGTGTGGGACTTGAAAAGTGAGAAAGGATTCTCCAGAGAAGGCTGGTTCCTATTCCTCTATTCAGATGCACACGAAATATGCAGAGGGTTTTCTCGAAACCTAATCTAATCTGCCAAGGAGATAGGGTAAGAAGATGCATAAAAATAAATCTAAGCTAATAGAGGTGATGCACCGAGGAATGAAGAACACCTATCTTGCCAGTAAAAACAGACCATTCAAATGTGATATAAGATCATGCACAGATAACAAAACTTGTAGTGAAAGACCAGGAGGATGTAAAATGAACATAGAGAGGGATGAGAATCATCCACAGACATGTATTACTTGCTCCAAATATTGATACAATACACTACAGAATGCCAAGAGGCAGAGTCATATTACAGTTTCAAATGGGATGTTTGAACTCCACAAATTCACCTGATAGGAGAAGAAGGGAGGAGAAAAACAAAAAAATGTTCGACCTTTTGAAAGAAGCTCCTCTTTACAATATATAGGAAGACTGAGAGAAGGAAAAGAGAGGAAATTCAGAATCTACCCCAACCACTTCTAGGTCGTATTTTAAATCATCTTATTATGGCAGAAGCGGCAGATCCTAGCAAAACGGCGGGTTGTCTAACAGAAGCGGTGAACTATCTGTTGCATTAAAGCTGGTTGTTGGAGTGTCACTTCTGGCATTACCACGCGTCAGAGATGTTTTCTCAATTTTCTCCCTCCAAACTGAACCAAAATGTAAGATTTATCTTGAAATCATGTAGAGAATTTCAACAACTTTCCGTTGATATAAAGAACATGCAAATCCGAGCTTTGGATCGAAAGATATGACGATCTGAAGATTTAGGGTAAAAAGGGGCAAAAACAGGTCGGTGAGAAGAATATTTGAACTTTCCCCACGCTCTGCCACTTGGATGACACATGGCAAGCTCTGATTCACTGAGAAATTCTCTCTCCTCCACCTTTTCGTGGGCTTTCCTTTGAAATTTCCTTGTGGG
The DNA here is from genome assembly GCA_019776745.2 of Taxus chinensis. Taxonomy (NCBI): domain Eukaryota; kingdom Viridiplantae; phylum Streptophyta; class Pinopsida; order Cupressales; family Taxaceae; genus Taxus; species Taxus chinensis. The sequence continues at coordinate 454,587,576 of CM034151.1, read as the reverse complement.
CCCCTTAAACTTGGACACGTGGCACTATTTCATTGGTTCGATTCAGTGCTTGAAGCCTCGCCCTTTGACTTCTAGACTTTCTCCCTCGTGACATGTGTCATGATTTGATTGGTATTCAGGTTTTCCAGCTTTTCGCATCCACCATGTCCATTTGTCCCGGATGTCCCAGTGATGTTTGGGACAAAAACTTCTGATCGACCCGAAATGGGCTTCCCTGTCCCTTTTCTGCTGGTGACACGTGGCGTTGCTTGATTGGCTTTCAGCTCCTTTGGCTATCCGCATCCCACATGTCCCTTTGTCCCAACTGTCCCAGAGGTGAAGTTCCCCATTTCGGCTGAACCGTCTGGTTCGCGTCCTTCGTGTCCATTTGTTCCAACTGTCCCGGAATGTCTGGGACAAATTCTTCTGAACCGTCTGAAATGGGCTTCCTTTGCTCTCGGTCGCTTCACCTTTTTACATCCTTCATGTCCTCGCGGCCCAGATGTCCCAACTATTTGTCGATCTTCTCCTTCAACCGAACCGGATTTCCACGTCCCACGCGTCCCGACGGCCCGGATGTTCCTTTGTGAAAGTTCTCCTTTTCAGCCGAACCGAGCGGTTCGCGCCCTTCGCGTCCTCACGTTCCAAATGTCCCTTTGCTTCGTGGGCCACCTAGAGGCTTTTCGGCCGATCCACGCCTCGATGTCCCAACCGTCCCAACTTCTGCGAGGACTAGGACTTAGCCAATTTTCACGATTTTTCCTAACCCAAGCTTGTTTTGTCACTTTTTTCACCTTCCCTCAGAACTTTCTCTTTTCCTCTCGGATAGGGGACTTAGAAAAAATTTGACGGGACCCTAGAAACATGATTTTTGCCCTGAATTAATCTACTTGCTTGGAACTAAAAAAGTCTGATGCATGTTATCGAAATTTACCCTGGGGGTGAACTTTGGATAACAAGTCCTATGCTCAATTATTGAAGAATTATCAAGACTGTCTTGCTTGGTCTTATTCAGAGCTGAAAGCATACAGAGAGGACTTGTTTCAGCACGAGATTCCTATTGAAACAACTGCCAAGCCCTTCAGAAAAAATCAGAAGCCAAGTAATCCACTCTTTTCAATTAAAATGCAAGATGAATTGTAGAAACTGAAGGAGGGAGGGATCATTCATCCCACAAGGTATTCATCTTGGGTTACAAACCTTGTGCTAGTTAGAAAAATAGAGATATCAGACTTTGTGTAGACTTCAGAAATATAAATAGAGCTTCATTGAAGGACAATTATCCTTTTCCAAAAATGAAAAACATGCTGCAGTTAGTGACTAGATCTGAATTATTGTCCACCTTGGATGGTTTCTTTGGCTACAATCAAGTTGTCAAGGAATCAGAAAGATTTAAAACTACCTTTACCACTCCTTGGGGAACATATGTCTATGTAAGAATGCCTTTTGGTCTCATGAATGTTGGAGCTACCTTCCTAATAGCAATGTATGTTGCTTTTTTTGGTTACATAAATGACTTTATTGCAGTTTATCAGGATGATAAGAATGTGTTTTCAAGGAGCAGAAAATATCACTTGCAGCATTTGGAAGGAATGTTGATCAGATGTAGATAATATGACATTTCTCTCAATCCAAAGAAGTGCCATTTTGGAGTGAAAAAGGCCATGTTGCTTGGTCATATTTTTTCAAAGGTTGGTGTCATGATTGACCCTAAGATGGTAGAAGCAATCAACAAGGTTCCAATTCTAAGAACAAAGAAGGCATCCAATCCTTCTTTGGGGAGATCAATTTCACTAGAAGGTTTGTGTCTAATTTTTCTGAATTAACTCTTCCTATTACATGCATGTTAAAGAAAGACCAAGCTATCAAATGGGAGGAGGTTGTTATTGATAGAGTAGCAGCAAAGTTAAACAGAATAAACACAATAATTATATATTTCTTCTATATGTTTCACACAATACAATAGCCTAATATATAGGCTGGAGTTTCCCTAGAATATAGGAAACTAACTCAACTACAAAATCTCAACCAAGCCTAATTATGTGGGGTGAGAATAACTCACGTAACCCACACATAACAATAAATATAATAATATATTGTTGAAACAATATATTATAACATCTCTAACAATAATCTCTCAACAATAATAATTACACACGTAATTATTATTCACACACATGAATATGTGAAGCACTATAATATTCCTAACATTCCCCCCCTTAGTGCGAACATGGGAGAAAAATAATTGCACTTCCTTCTGTAGCGTGCCACCCGTGCATGCTCATAATCTAGATGGTTTTTCAGGACAACCAACAACCTCAATATGGATGGTTTTATAGGACAACCAACAACCTCAACATGGATGGTTTTACAGGACAACCAACAACCTCAATAGGGATGGTTTTATAGGACAACCAACAACCTCAATATCATGATGCTACTTTTCCTTGTGCTTTCATCTATCCACTATGCTTTTACATTAGGGAATTATGTAGGAAACACAATAGGCATATTACAAAACCACACAATAGAAGATATATTGAAAAAAATTCACATTACTTCCTATAAGAATCGTAATGTTCTTAATCGTAGTCTTTGTCATTGATCACTGCCACTCGATCTCGAACATCATAGAAAACTACCACTGCCACTGGAAACTTTCCTTGACTAAGTCGTTTTGGGTACAGAATGGGAATGGAACATTGGTATGTATTCCCCCCGAAAATGTGAACATTGGTATGTATGCATCGAAGAACATACTCCTGAATGGATCTTGCTAGTTAGGTCTTGCTGCACATTGTCACTAATGCTAGTGAACATATTCTTCTAGCTGACCATCTTCCAAAGAAGTATGACAGTTAGAGGACCAAGTCAGTCAGAGGATCACTGACATTCATCTGCGCTCCAACACAACTCTCTTTCCAACATCCATCAAATACCACACAAAATAGTAACTCTGCAAACTGAAGCACACTGAGAAAATGGAAACCACATTGAAAATCATATACTCACACCATACATATGCCACCACAGCTTCTGTGTGGCCCCGTTGTTGGTGACTGACGAGAGGTCACTGAATGACCTCCAGCCTCCTGTGCCTCCATCCTCCAGTATCATGCTGCTAGCTCAGCCGGATTTGGATATGACGCTCAACTGTTTCCACATTGTTTATTCTTTTCTTCTCTTCCCGCAATGTGAAACACTTTATTTCTTCCAGACGTTGGGTAACACTGAAAATGCGTCCGTGAGGCAATATATATATATATACATATATATATATATATACATATATATATATATGTATATATGTATATATATATATATATATATATATATATATTTACAATCTTTAACTCTTGACACCACCTAAAATCACCTATTTGACTTAACATTTGAAAAGAAACAAGGACTACATAAAATATGATGACTTTAAGACACTTTAACACTACAAACTACTACAACTTTGACAAATCTTTTGACATACTAAATCAAAATGAATTTTAAACGAGATAATAATAATCCAAAGATCACCCAATATCTACAACCCTAATCAATCATAAGACTAATTCTATAAAGTTCTAACTTATTAATTATAACGACCATAAGAAAATATAAGAATCTTGAACAACTATAAACTCTTTGATATTAACATGTGTAAAGTTAATATTAAAACTGACTACTAATAAATAACTACAGTCTGTATGAATATGCAATGTACAAAACCAACATATATATACCATTGTTGAAATAAGAGCTTGGAATTCGAGCCAGGAGTCTCATGCAGTTGTCATTTAGTCTTGCGTCACCATTGAGGAGAGGAGAAATGGGATCCAACGAGTGTGGATACAAAACAACCAGACTCACCACCAACAGCAGAGAGGAGCTATAATATTAGTCACGTATGACAACCGTCCTTCCTGTTGATCACAGGTAGTTTTTAGATATGCAGGTGCTCTAGTTTGTTGTACAGACTGTCTTTCTAAGTCATGATGCTCCTCATGGGAGTCTATCTTGACATGATGAATATCCATTTCACCTACAGAGACGGGTTTTTGATGTACATGGTGATCTTTACAATCTGCTAATCCTTGCAGCTTGGGAGTCCAAGTAGATGACCTAGACCACTGATGAGAAAAAGTTTGTTCAACATAGTGATTTTTATCACCGTCCTCACTTACTCCGGAAGCTCTAGTGACTTGATCATTTCCTTCAATATGAACTTACCGAGTAGAAATTTTTTTTGTGACTTTGGTCGAGATCTGTTAGCCTGATAGACAATATAGGACTAACAAACAATATTATGGTATAATAGGGGATGCAGGCCTGTATCTCACCCCTGACACTATGTAGAGACTGATAGTAGCATTACCCCCATCTCTATTAGAATTCCAATCAATGGTTTTTGGTGCAACTGGGGTTGGTTGGAGTTTCTACATTCTATATGGGGAGAAATGTTGATTAGAGTGTATGCGTATATGTTGTTGGTTACACCATTCATTCAAATGGAGCATTTGGCCTCCATATTTCATATAAATATCACTAAGAACAACAACATCACCCATAGGAACACATAATATGGGACAATATGAAATGCTAGAAAGGCCCTGGACTACTCTCAATAGACCAGTACAGGCATATAGACTATTCCAGGGTGAGGGTAAATGATAGGGGTGAATCCCCCCAGTCTAGATAGAGATAAAACACAGTAGATCATAGAGTTTCGGGGGGATGGGGGATTGTCAGATAGAGTTGATTGGCTCTATTGAGATATCTAGATAAAGAGGTTCCCTAGAAGGGGTGAGTGTAACATAACTCAACTATAGAGTTTCAATTAATACTAGATTGATTTAGGATGAGAATAACTCACGTATCTCCCCACATATACAATAGAGGGAGACACTAGACCATATTGTTGAAACAATATATTATAACATGGGGGTGAGTGAACAATAATCTCATTATACAATATCTATAGGGTGCTTACACGTAATAGATAATTATCACACATTTGGTCTAGGTGTATCACTATCACATATTCCTAATGGATGATTCTCTCTCTTAGATCTCTATTCTATATGGTTTCTATAATATCCTATTCCAGAAATATGCACCTATCTTAGCAGCTCCTAATTAGATAGGATAGGGATTCGAAATCTTCTATCTTTTACTGACTAAAAATACCATTGCATTGGAATTGTTGTAGAAGGATGAAGATAGGGTTGAGAGGCACTATTCCCATGTGGGTCCCGAGGCTTTTTCAAGCTAGATGAGTGAATGCTAAACAATCATGGCATAACATGACTATGCCCAACTGAGAGATCATATAAAGGTTCCCTCACACCTTATATACTCTCCCTTGGGAGGTTTTCCTATTTAGATATTCCCCACTACCATGGTAAGATACATCTATATCAGATATGGGATATGACTCAACCCCAAGATGTAGATCCATGAATGAAACTCTCTGGGAGGCCGAGGAAATGACATAGAGAGTCCACCCCTCAAAGATAGTGAGATCTCTATATAGGAAGTAAAGTGCTCAAGCTCATGACTGAGTTCTCCCATGTTGACTTTGGATGTGATCTGAGAGGGGAGGAGAGCATAAAGGAAGATGCCCCTTGACCATATAGTGAAGTTTGAGTAGGCCTATAACTGAACATGCCCTATGTATATCTCATCGATATTCTCTCATTTTTTTATTTCCCCTAATCATTTGAACTAGCACTCATCCAAGATCCCTCATTGAGATAGGGAGGCTCTATCTATGGGGAGGGAGGTCATCACTATGTTATGTGCTGGCTTGGACCATCTCCAATGTAGATAGTCATCTTTCTATGTCTATCTAAAGATGAAGCTCCCAAGATGAGTTGATGATTTCCATGGTAACATAGTTATAGAGTACAGGTAACCCTCCTCTTTTATATAGATAGGGATACAACACACAGAATTGGGCTAGGATCTAGTTACTATGGTGGCCTAGCTGGATTCAAAGTACCGTAACCATACCAGATTAGGCTAAAGGTTAGAGGCTATGCTCAAGGATTAGGCTCATTAGAAGAATGAAAGCTTCAGGCTCCCTTCCTTTGATAGCCTCTATAAGTATATGAAGCTCCTTTAAACACAAGGTAGGGTGGCCATATAGACTTCATTGGTAGATAGTTTAGGGAAAGGCCCTCCCATTGCTAGCCATAAGTGGATTATGTGTTAGCGTTTAATGTACTTCTCTAGGTGGGTAGAAGTAATCCCCACCAAGAAAGCAATAAACCAAGTTGTGCTATGAAGAATATATTGAATAGAATTATAGGGCCATATAGCAGATTCTGATCGTTGTCAAATCATAGTATTGTTAGTTGACCCTACCATCAGTGTTTCAAATCTATATCTCATTGATGGCCCCTAGATGCTATAGGAGTAGGGAACCAATATGAGATCTATGCTTCAGGGGTTTAACCCTAAAGGAAATGGAGATGTTATTTGTCCAGCAATAAGGAAGGGGTTGAATATGATGGGGAAAAACTTGGATATGATAGAGTGATTTATCCCAAATGGGTGATTGATATAGACTAAAGAGATTGACATTCTTGGGCATAATCGTAAGTCAGGGTCCTACCAATCTAAGAGCTATGTGGTGTGTTATCCAAAGTAAGCCCATGCTTATTTTATGGAACTCAAGATCCTCCTTTTCCTTACATGCTGTAATTATCTTAAAAATGAATTTTTTAAACCACTTAGGGACTTGAAGATTTTTTTGGGTATGATTCCATCATGATAGCATAGGATTAATTAGATTTCCTTGATCCAGATGAAGGTAAAGAAGATTCCTCCTAACTGCTTGTAATTTTTGATTTATAGCTCAGCGGGGTTTGGAGGGGAATTGTTTCCCTAGATAGGCCACATAGCCATTGAAAAGATGCCACGTGTCATGGCAGAGTTGGATGGGTGTTGTAGGGGGTTTCTAATTTTTGGTGTTAAGGTCAAAACGTGGTAAAGGTAATGCATTGTGGATGGGACCTTACTCCAGTTCGCATATTAGGAGGAGTGAAGAATACAGTTATTCTCAAGGCCCTCCACTAGATTAGGAATTGCTTGCCACGTGTCATAGTGGAGCGGCAGGGGCGGAAGGAAATTCAATTTCTTGGCCTTTTTGTCAAAAATTTCTCAAAGGCAAAAAGGGAAGCACATCCCCTCTATAGCCAATAAAATTATGCTCATGTGTCATCGGCGTTTTGATCAGGTTCGACAGGGATTCCTTGGTGTGTGGCAGACATTTTTGTCAGGTGGGTAAAAGGGGCAAAATGTTGTTTTGGTGGCCTGCGGCTGAACCAAAGGGCTCCAAATGTCAGCAGAGGAGTGGGGCGCAAAGATTTTTGGGGAATTTGGTCTGAATTTATAAAAAAGAGAAAAAAGGTAGGTCTTTTGCATGTAATCCCATCCCCGAACAAGATCACAAGGTGCCATGTGTCTCAGACTTGCACGATTTTGACGCTAGAGATGTTTTGGAATTTGGTTTCCCAAAGCTGCAAAAACGTAAAATTTGGGCCCGTGAACACGTTGGTGGTCTACAATTTGATTCACTACCATTTTGAATGACCTGAATTCATGCCTCATAAACTTGTTGTTTTGTCCCAATTTGAATGAAATTAGCATGTGTGCCCTAATTTTTCCAAAATCTATGAGCTCTGTTGTTTTTCCTTTTTGCCCGATCATGGAAATTTAAAATTAATCGATTTTCACTTGTATGTCATTGAAAATCCAATTCCATGATAAAAAATCTTTAAAAACATGTTTCAGTTGGTTCAATTTTGAGAAATTTGTCATCCTTAGCAAAAAAATCGAATTCTAGGGAATCCCTAGCATTTTCTATGTTTTGACGATAAGACGGGCGTCATTTTCCCATCAATTTCTTCTTTAGCATTCATTGGAAATTTCTGTGTTTTTTGATGGTCATACGGGCATCCTTTTCCTGTCAAATTTTAGCTCATAAATCTTCTCCTACGTGGCTTGTTCTAATTTGACAAGGATTAGTGGGTCATTTCTAAAAACTTAACGTTTTTGGTTTTTGGAAAAATGTGCAAGTTTCCCCCATAGCCCCACAGGCCCTGGAGGAGGTACACGTGTTTCAGGTAGAGTGAAGGTGGATGGGTGGGTCTTTTTGTGCCTTAAGGCATTTTGGAAAAAGAGTTAAAGTGTAACTAAAATGCCTAGGGCTCCACAGTGAATCACAAGTGGACATGTGTCATGTTTGCATCAAAGGCGGGAATGGAGGCTGGCGGGAGACTTAGAAAAAAATTCTTTTTGGCAAAAGGGAAGAAAAGTTGTGAAAAGGGTCGCGGGTCCTCCAAGCTAATTAGAGGGTGACATGTGGCAGCAAAAGGCGGTGTTGCGGGATGACAGAGGAAATGTTAAAAATTTTCCTTCGTGGAATATGATAAAAAATATGAAATGAGAAGTGCTACCCCTCAGCCAATCATATGAGGACACTTGTCTTGTGGGAGGACGAAGCCACAGAGGAAAATTGAAAAATTTTCCTTTTTCCAAAAAGAGGCAAAATGTTTAAAATTGAGCCATGACTCCGTATCCAGTCATATTGCACCATGTGTTAGGGATAAAATCAAAGATGTGGGCCCATGGAGATAAGTTAGAAATTTTTCCTTTTTCCAAAGAAGGTGGAAATGTGTAGAATCGGTCCGCAATTCCAATGAGACCCATGTTGGGACACATGTCAAGCTCATTTTCAAAGGGTGGAGGGACGGAGAAAAATGTCAAATTTTTACATTTTTCCAAAAGTGTTCAAATGTCAAAAATTGATCCCAAGCCCATTTCCAATAAGATTGTGACACGTGGAGGGCTCAGATTGAAGGATAAAGGAAAATCAATGGTAACTATGCATTTTTTAGTTTGGCCGCCATTTGAGCTCTAGGAAGTTTGGAGATGTAGTTTTTGCATCAATTTTCACCAAAAAATTGGCAAATTCATGTCATTTGTGCCTGCAAGGATGAATGCAATTGGTTTTGAGGATCAATTTGAAGATCAAAGATGATTTTGAAATGAATTTTTGCTCTAACCCATCTAAAAATGTGAAATATCAAATCTAGAAGTTACAGAGTAAAATTTTAAAGGGATAAGGATGAAATAATGAAAGGAAGGGGGTCTGCATGCTTTGAAGATGAAAAATGTGCCTCCACAATGGATAATGATGTAAATTTTGCAATGATTCATCTCTTTTTGAGACAACTGGCAACTTTTTGGACGTATACTATTAAACTTCCATGTCTGCAAATCATGAGGAATTTTTGTAACAAATTTTATCCTTTAGCATATTGTTTTCTTGGGAAAGAAGGCTTGAAGGAGATTGAAAGCTATATATTGCATGAATTTGTCATGCAAAGGGTTGGAAGAGTTTAAAAAATCCCTAGAAAACTAAAAATTTCTTGGGAAAATTTGGGAAGAAGCCCATTCTCTAAGAAACCACATGAGAACCATTTCTAATTCCTTTTTGCATCCGCTTTGTATCATGTTGATTTGGTTTCAGTTGTAAAGCCATAAAAAAGCTCTGAGATTGTTTTTAAAACATTCCCTTGCTAATAAATTTGATCATTTCTAAATTATTTTGTGTTGTCTCTTGGAAAAATTTCCATACACTTATGTTTCAGAATGTTTTCAATTTGTGTTTCTTGCTCCTATTGCAGGCTTATGTTTAAAATATCTCTTGATCATACATGGTCTCATTTCTTGTGATTAGTTTAGTGGCATTTACAATCTCACATTCAAAAGAGATTTCATCTGAAAAAGAGATAAATAAATTTAAAATCGCTTTACTTTCCTTAATTTCAGAGATTGTTTGTAAACCTTTGGGTGCACCTTAGGTCATGATTAAATAGTGATCACTAAATTCTTCATTGGTTCATTCTAACTCAAGATTTTTTGATAGATGATCAAAGATTGTGTGGAAAAGTATATATTTGGGCCTCCATTTAATGCACATATCCTGGTTGAAGGGATGATGAACTATTTTGATACTTTCTACTGTTAAGTTTCTCCATATTTTTCTAAAATCCTCAAAGAGTCTAGTGGACCTTGGTTTGTCTTATCTAAAATCCCACCCAAAAAATCATTCAAACAACTAATCCTACCTTGTTTTACCCCTATTTTGACATGTATACCCACATAAGATCAAAATACATTTTCTAAAGTATGCATAATAGATCAGGATTTCAAAATTTCTTCAGTAACCCTTGTCTTGCATTGAAAGTATCTCCATAATCTGGAAGTGACAACTTGTGAAAATCAGATCTGGAGTGTTGATCATATTTTCCCAAGGCCCTTTTCATATTATTTGCACAAATTGAGGGATATCTTCATCTCCTTCACCATTTGAGGGTTACAAAATAGGTCCTCTTACCTTGGTTGAAAGGAACAACCTCAAACAGTTAGCATAAGATCAAGTCCTATTTGAGTGCTATCCATCTCTCCACAAATCTGAGTGTTAGTTAGATCATATCCCTAGATACAAAACAACACACACCACAATCCACTTGTATTCAAGCTTCATTTCATATCTGTACTATTGCTCAAACTATAAAGGAGAACAAATTTGGGTAGAAAAAAATCCAATTCAGAATATCTTCATGATAAGCAATTCATTTCAGAGTTCAGACAGAGCTTCAAGTGACTTCAGGAATGTTCTTCAAAGTTATAGATCAGATCTTTAGGATTAGCACTAGAATCCATGCCCAATGGAATTCTAAGGCTATTGGTCTCTTCATCTATCAGGAAGATGGCTCCCGAAATTTGCCAAAACTGTTATCCAAATAACTCTCCTAGTTATGTGGATAACTTATATTCTCATCCCACTTTGGTGTTTCACATTTCAGGTTGCACACACTCAAGATTGTTCTTTTGACACCTTGGCATAGTTTTAGTTCCACTATGCATATTCCTGCTCCATTTTACATTAATCTATCTCCTTCCATTTTCCCTTGCGCATCCGCTTTCTCTCCTATCCCATTGTGCACTCCTTGTGCGCACCTCTGCAGACTTACCTTCCAATCAGCTAAGTCCCTGGCATTCCTCTTGTGTGCTTATATAGACTCAGTTCCTTTGCATGCCCTCTTTTCTTTCTTCCTTTACTCACCTTCCTTTAGTTGAATGCTCACATATTGTTTCCATACTTTCCTTCTACAAGTATGCCTTCCTCCCACGCACGTGCCTCACCTCTATTTCCCTTTCGCGTGCTTGCTTCTCACTCCCATGCCTTTCTCCTTCTTCTACACTAGTCACTGTGCCATATCATCTTCTATCAAACTTGAGTGTGCTACACACAACCTATCAAAGAATTCCAACAGGTCACCGAATCTGGACAACTAACCAGTGCATGATACGTGGTAGATTAGATAAAAAATGAATAGTTGACTAATTTATTCAATCAATCTACATGCGCCACATGTTTTACATGAGTCTACAGATCTCAAATTAGCACGTGCCTAGACTTTTTAGATAACTGTTGACACAAGCTACACGTTGGAATTTTTGAATTCAAATATAGGCAGGATTTGTTAGGCAAAAAATAGGGAAACATCTCTCATCTCATCAATGCACACATCCAATCGACCTCCACCACTAGATTTCATCAGTTATTTCCTTCTTCCTTATTCCACATGATAAAAAGACATGGAGAACTACATCTGATAGCCTTACAGGTGGATTTTCAAGCATTTATCACTAGTTGTTGGTGGTTGAAGATTTGAATCTGAGTTTACCTCCCTTTCTCCTTCTCTTCTTTCCTTCTTCTTCTATAAATAGCAGAGTTCTACTTTGTAAAAATATCTCTCCTTGTTGTAACAGCACCATGCCAAAATGGTGGCTGAATTCCCATGGGTCTCAGACCTTGGCATGGTCTCTGCAATGTATTCTCACTTCCTATCATGAATGTAAATGATTATGCATCCCTTAAGCAATAAAATCATGTTTTATGGAACTCTTGTCTTCCCTCTCTCATTTTCATTGCATCTCGCCTCTCTGTTTGCATATTTTGGCATGCTTTGCATACTCCTATGATTTCATTCCCCACATTTATGTGTTGCACGTGCTGGAATACCAATCTTGTGTGTTGATATATGGTGCACATCGTCCTCCCTCTTCTCCCACGCCCTCTCTATTTCCTTCGCCACTCATAGAGAGAGATTTACCCTTTCCTTCTAGAGCTATCACCTTCCTTATCTTATGATTTCCCCTTTCTACACATCCTTCTATCCCTGGTTCCTTGGCATGTTTAGTCTAGGATTTTCTTTCAGCATTAGGATTAGCAATAATGTTAGAGGTAGGTAGAGGAACCAGCCTTCTCTGGAGATCCGTCCTAAGCACGCAAGGTCCCACAACTTAGGGGTAGTTTCATTATGGTCTCAAACACCTCAAACATTCTGAGATCTAAGATGTGGGTGCACGTTTGAGAAACAAAAAGGCACTATGGAACCCTAGGCACAAAACTACACACACATGCACATAGAACTACATTGGGTCCAAAATGTAGTGCAACACTTAGTTATAAGACCATTACTTTGGTGGATGAGGTCATTCTAACCTATTTATATGAATTTTTAAATTTTAAATTTGATGCTTTGAATAGGGTTTTGTAGGTGAAATTTCATACAAAATTCACATCAACAAAGGTGAGGACATTGCGACACCTGTGCAACAAGGATGAAGTAATTGTGAAGACCGTGCGACACCTACAAAATCAATTTGTGAGCATTTATCCTAACTAATGTGCCCAAACTATAGACCAGAGAACCCCAAGGCACCTCAATAGAGCAAGAATTTCGATTTCTGTAGTCCCCAGAGTAGCGTCAACATACCCAATCCAGTCTGTGCATCAACCTATTACACTCCAGCACACAGTAAAGTAAGTTTAATTAAGGTTAGTACCATATCCTTATTATTTCCATTATTTCATCTCATAAAATATTTAGCATCAGTATTTGATTTTATATTATCCATATTATTTATCTTCCTACATAGACTAACTATAAATATAGGTTTAAATTCTATCATTTTAGTTAATCACCATGTAATTGTTTTGGTGGGAAAATAACTTCGAGTTAACCAAATTCACTTGGTGGCATTGCAAGTTAATTAATTTCAATTAATATTCCATGGTTTTTGCAGATGGTTGGGGCTCTTTGGGAAGTGGAAGATATATTGACAATCCATTACATGAAATTTTAGCTCATTTTTATCTTTTGGTTTGATTTTTCGTGCTCTCTCCCGAATCGTGCATGAAGTTTATGAAGCAAGGTTTTTTTTGAGATTTTAATGTGTTTTTTCCGTAAAAATAGTATTTTATTATTCTGGGATCATTGACATTTACAATATATATACATGAGATGTGTTTGGAGGTTTGATTGGGCAATTTTTGTGAAGCTTTGAGCATGGAAATTTTTAATAATATAGAATCAGACATTGTAAATATCATGCATGAATTTCTAACTCTTTTCTATATTTTTACTTTGAAAAGGAGGAATGTTATTTGGTTTTAATATCTAGTTTTAAATCTATAAATATTTGTAAGTTATATCTAAATACTTGGTAGAAAAATGTAGCATAAAATCAAATAAATAAATGGATGTTTATAAAATACGGTTTTCTTCGTTGATGTGTTTTTGGGCTTTGCATTTGAATGTAGTATACCTGGGTTGATTTATTCTAATTTTGTTTTTTAGAAGTGATTGTAACCAACCTGATAAGTTATGGGTATTTGATTTTTTTGTTATATGTGTTGTCTTGCAAATAATTATATTCCTATATAGATTTATAATATGTATTTTACAATAATTATTGTCTTGAAGATCTAGCTCGATACCTTAAAACATCATGGGTTTTTTCTATTTGGAGTTTCTAGCTTGATGCTTAGTCGATTCGGTATAGATATGAGATAACATTTTTAAGATGTTGGGTGACTGTAAGAACTCTCTCTCTCTCTCTCTCTCTTATTTAAAAATTTATTTTATAGAGAACTCCTTTTATGAATCATCATTAGAAGATTTAGTTTTGTATTATTAGTCTTTATGCAATAAGGGATGGGTTTTATTTTTTCATTGGTAAATATGTGTTGGGTTTTGTAATATAGTATGAATTGGTTGTTATAATCCCTTCACCAGAATAGTAGTTAAAATGATTTTAGCTCTTGCGAGCTCGCTTATTTTGATAGGAATATCATTTTACTTATGTTTAGCTCTCAAGGAGATGATTCAATGTTGTTTATTTGAGACAATATATGTTTTGTTCTAAGTGGAAATGTTTATTCTATGACTGATGATGTCCTTTTCTTAGAAGTGTAATTCCTAGTTATATACTTCATAATGGACTTAACTGTTTATTGGAGAATGATTGATCTCTCTATTTTCATAATAAGTGTGAATGTTAAGCATCTTATGGATTATTTTTCATTGTGCTAACTGTAATTTAAAATTGATAATTGGTATTAAAAGGGAATAAATCCTTGTTTTGGTGATGTTGTTCCATCTCTGTTGTAATTTTCAAGAAGTTTTTAAGCTTTCCTTTTGGGTTGAATAGGGATACTTTAGATAATCTATGTAATTAATTAGTTATGACAAAAAAGAATGCTAGAATAAAAAAGTGCATTAACTAAATTTCATTTGTTGTACTCATATGAAACTCAAAAATTGATATTGTTTATGTTTCATAGTATATGGATTGACTATTGTTGAGATAAGGTTTTGATCTTGCATATTGATAAAATAAATTGCCTTATCAGTTATTTAATTTAATGGTTTTTAATGACAATATTTTTAGTTGGATTCTTGATTGTTGGAAACATAGTTACACTATGAGGTGTCACTTCATTTTATTATTGATATGCATACTTAAATATTGTATTATGAAGTTTGTGAGTTGTCACTTAAGATAACCTTATCATATTATTTTATTTCAAATTAAAGCAACATGAATATGAGTGGATAATTCATGCGAGATCATAGAACTGACCATGTATATAATTTTCTATCTCATATATTGTAAAGGACGGAATAATCATTATGAAGTGATTTATTGGATTGATATGCATGATTCATCATGTGATGATTGATTATAATATGTTTCAGATGGTTATATTGTTTGTAATTATATTTAATTGTAATGCAAAAGTACTATTTTGTGAGATGAATGAAGGAAATTTGGCCTAGTGTACTATTATGAATATTTTTTTATATTATTTTAGAAACATGTAATATCCTTATTAAATATTAATTAAATATGTGTTGTTTGATTATCATGTTTAAAAATTATGGAAGTGTTATTTTATAGTAGAGTATGAATAAAAATTAATTGAATTATGTTATGATGATATAAATGTTTTTATTATTTCATCTTGAATGAAGGAATGCGTTTTATAACAAATATAGTACAATGCAAAAAATAATATGATGAAATAATGAAATATACTATTATAATTATGGAATTAATTACCCTATTATGATTAATGATGACACATGAGTGCATACACTATTTCAACAATTACTGAATGAATTAACTCTACGCATGATGAGGTTAAATAAACCTTCTTAGATTAACATATTTACATTACAATAGTATGATATGAGGTAATTTTTAACATGATAACTCGATGAGTTACTATATGCCTCTATCAAGAAATGGATAATGAATTACGATATAGAATAACTTATCGTTAAGATAATTTCAGTTACTTACCTTGAAAGAATAAATAAATGGTCATGGAAGTGTATATATCCTAAACTGATGTTAATGTTGATAGATTCTTATCTGTGCTAGCTTAGGATGGCTATGATAATTATAATGAATACATAATGATGAAATTCATTATGTAATAGTTACCTTTCCTATATGTATCCTAATATGGGACCTATACGATCCTCTTGATTGGAATATCGAGTCATGATCCCTACAACTTCAGAACTGAAACTTGAACTTCTAAATATTGAAAAGAGATCCAAATAACTGTGATGAGATGGTTGTGATATGGCAAAGATAAGTTTCATTTTTTAGTGTGCAAACAAAAAACTAATATTGTAAATAAATGCTTGAACCTTCAGTCAAATTAGTGTAACTAGCCAATACATTATCTGTTCACTAATTTCTTATTTTGTTGTGTCATATTCTAGATGGAATATAGTTTGACTAATTTCTAGGTTAACACCAAGGAGATGCACATAGTTCTCAAAAATTGTTTAAAAGGTTTTACCAATAGAATACAAATTATACTCACTCGGTTAGAGTGAAGTTAAGGGGGTCGGGTAGATATAATTGACCTTTATAGTTACACATGGTTATCATTTATTAACATATGGATTGTAAGATTTTAATTATGCCATATTATAATTAATACAAGGTAAAAATTATCGAAGGCATTAATTATGGTTAAGGGATTTGTTTCTTTTTAAATACCTTAATTTGGAGTATCCTAATAATGGGTGTTATAATGGGAACCATGGGTTATCTTGGATTATGAAAAATAATATCAGATCATTTTGTGGTTTCTCAAAATTATTTAATGCTAGTTGTTGGGGGTGATTTGATATGATTTTAGCGCTATTTGATTGAGAAAACAACTAAAAATACCTCTAAAATTTATCACTAAAATATATTTGATCTATTAATTATTCTCTTTGAAATAGATCCTAGATTGAATATTTTATTAAGACCTTTATAATGATATAATGTGTAATTGAGCAGGGTCTAAGGATCAAAATATATGAGCATTTAAAACTAGTTTAAAATGTGGTCCATGAGCTTGGGTTTAAAATGGTTTTGGTCCCTTTAGATTAATTTTTTGATCATAAAATGTACCTAAAGGGACACACAACCACTCTAATCATGATATTCTCTTTAATATATTTCAAAAAATACTATTTTTTCTTGATTTGGTGGTCTTGATCAAAAGATATGACCATTCAAAAATATCCATGTTGTTTGGTACAAATGACACTCACGGGACTATAAAAATTAGCATCTTGATCACTTTTTTCTATTTTTTAACTTCTCATTATCACTTTTGATCTAACCTTCCCACTCATATCTTGTGTCACATATCCTCTTTCCTTTATTTCTTTCTCCTCTTTAATGTCCTCGGGGATTTTGGGATGTCGGATTTCATAGGGATCACTTAGGCTTAAGGAGTCCGATGATTGGTCCACATGGACCAATCACAGTCCCTCAATGAGTCTTGTCCCACTGTTTTTTTCTTTTCAGGTGCCTTATATTTCTAAGGATCTTAGGATCTTGGGATCTCAGAATCCTAAGACCCCATCTTACTGTCTTTTTCACTTGTGTAAATGTTGATCCCTAGGATACCGAGTGGCTTTGCATTGGTCTATAATCCTTATCAACTATGGCTTGTGACCCACAATTTATGACCCAAACTCAAGCCTTTTGATCCTTACCATCATTGCTCCATGTGGATCGATGACGATGTTCTCTAATTCTCAAGGTCAAGACATTTACCTACAAATAATTTGTTGTTTTTTAGATCGCATGGGAGCTTGAGATTTGTGTGATTAAATTTCATGGCCTGGAGATCAAAGGGAGAGGTGCATTCAGATGCGCCAACACATTTTGAGCCTAAAACAAGTGATTTTGATCAATTTTTTCCTTTAATTCAACTTTATGATCCTATAGCTAATATGTGCAAGTTAATTTGATAAGTTTGAAGACGCAAAGGTACTTAAAATGTGTGGTTTTCATGCTCAAAATCATTCAAATTTGGAAATTAAAACAAGTTTTTTAAAATGAAAACAAGGTTCTCATTTGTTCACCAGGTGTGATTACATTATGTCATTAAATTTGTAATAATTTTCCTCATTTAATATAAGAATATTTTTAAGTTTTTTGTTATGTTATGCATAAGATATTTTGTTGATGAGATATAAATATAATATAGGTTGTGGTGTGAGGAATTCCTTCATTAGGACACTTAATTGTGACTACATCACCCACAAAATTTTCATTTGAAGTGGTGTGATCATACTTTTTAATTAATACTTTAGGGAAGAAATCTAAAAAGAAGTTGAAGATAATTTTTGTACAACAATGTTTCTTCAATCTATAATAAATAATTTTAGTATTTTTCTTTATCTATTTTATTAATGTTGTATTATGTGTACAGGTTTGTATTTATTTATTTTATTTTATAAATTATTATAGGTATTATAGTTTATCTATACTATTTTTTCTCATTTATTTAAAGTTATTGTTGGAGGAAAACTCGCAAAAAGAACTAAAAAGGGTAAAAAAACGTTTTCAAATATTTTTTTAATGTATCAACAAGTTATTGTAACTATGATACTATAATCTAAAAGTTATTAATTTATTCTTCATCACTTTTGGTATATGTTTACTCTATATAAGATTTTTTTTGTAACAATAAGTGTAACTATTAGTAACACTAACAATTACACACAAACAATACAGGTGTTGATGATAGGGGAAGTGAATGAACACTTATTACTTAGAGACCAATAAGATGAAGTATGGAGATGAAGAAGAGAATATATGAAATTCCTTACCATAATTAGGCATAGATAACACCAACGCCTGGTTGAGAGTTTATTTTATATAAGAAATGAACCTTTTACCTCAGTGGTCCATTGAATGACCTGATTTTTCTTGAGAATATTGGTAATTGGAATGGTAATTTGATATGAAATTCTTAAAAAGTTTATTTGGCCAAAATATTATTGAAGTCCTTTGTCAAGTTTGGGATGGGAATGCTATCAATATTTTTCACTCTTCCAGGGTCAACCATCACTCCATATTTAGATACAATGTGCCCAAGTTGTTTACCATTTTCTATGTCAAATATACATTTTTTGGGGTTTAGATAAATTCCAAAATATTTACGTTTTTGAAACACCATTTCTAGATGCCTAACATGGTCTAATCTTTTCTTATAATAGACCATAATATCATATTGATAGACCAAAAGAGATCA